>CAUDMG010002161.1:2217500-2254010 GCA_958450375.1 Homarus gammarus
CACTTATACTACCCTGACACCACTTATACTACCCTGACACCACACACAACCATTACTACATTCTTCTGTACCTTCTCTAACTAATAGCGTCTTGAACAGGTCACTCGGCCACACTCGGTCACACTCGTCCATACTCGGTCACACTCGTCCCACTCGTTCCACTCTCTGGTAGCACTCTGGCCAATGAACTCAAGTTCTTCCCCTGAGTGAACGCGCTGCTCGCTACACATGGTGAGTGGAGAGAGGGGGGGGAGGAGAGTGGTAAAGTGAGAGGGTAGAGTGGGGGAAAGTAGGAAAGAAGAGGAGGAGAGAGGGCCTGAGTGGGATGGTAGGCTGGGGGGGGGATGTAAGGAGGAGTGGGGGGGGAGAGGGGTGAAGGGGTATAAGATAAGCAAAGTGGGTGAGGAAAGAGGAGGTAAGGAGACACAAGAGAGAGAGAGAGAGAGAGAGAGAGAGAGAGAGAGAGAGAGAGAGAGAGAGAGAGAGGACAAGACTATCACACGAAAAAATATAAACACAAAACAAACGAGTCATCCTTCAAGTTCTCGAGCTAGCAACTGAGCCACCGTGACAACAATAATAAGTTCATAGTAACACTCAATCGCCAAACGTGATCAGACGCCCTTTGCCATCAACAGGTAGAACATAAGTCAACACACATACAAACACACATACACGCACACATACACAAACACACACACACACTCTGTCTCCTTCACGCTATTGTCAAGGATAACGAAATATCACAACGTTTTCATCTTGTCAAAGCTATCATGAGTGACCTCGACACGTGAGGGGATTTAAACCACCACCTCCTCCTCCTCCTCCTCCTCCTCCTCCTCCTCACTTTTCCGTGCTCCAACTCGTCCAGCAGAAGGAGGGACGAGGCTGCCCCTTCCCTTCCTTCATTGCCTAACCTAATCCACCAGACGGAGGAAGACGAGGCTAGTTACTTCATTCCTCTTCCTTCACCTCCTTTCCTTTCCCTCAGTGCCTCATACTGTCCAGTGTAAGAAGAAAAGAAGCTACCCCTCCTCCTCCTCCTCTCTCAGTTCCTCACCTCGTCCAGCATAAGGAGGGAGAAGTGGCTAGACTCCTCCTCCTCCTCCTCCTCCTCCTCCTCCATCCCTCCCTGAGTAATATTAGTGGCATACCTGAGTCGCCCTTCGTTACCTGTGCCCTCATGAAGCACCCGGGAGGAGGCTGAAGACCATCCACTGGTATTAATCACTCTGAGGGCTCTACACTGCACCAGGAGAACCCGCTCAGGTGAGATGGAGAACTTTTTAAGAACACGAGGGCCCGGATAACGACACCAATAGAACTTGAGGAGGCCGAGGAGGATGAGGCCGAGGAGGAGAAGGAGGAGTGGGAGGAGGTGGCGGTAGAGGGTCGTGTGAACAGTGACTGAGAGGGGAGGATAGTTCTCACGGTGTGTGGAGGAGGGGAGGAAGGGAGGAGGTGCTCAGGAGGAGGGGCGGGGAGGAGGGGAAGTCATACGAGGAGGAGGAGTGCAAGAGAAGGAGGAGTGTAAGAGGAGGAGGAGTAAGAGGTAAAATAAGAGGTAACATAAGAAGATGATAAGAATAGGAATAACCAAGAAACGAAAATTGTATTAGAGGAATTAAGAGGAAGCCAACAGGAGGAGGTGTGGAGTACCCGAGAGTGGGAGGAGCACCTTGTGTGTGTACAACATATAAGAGTTTTATTAATAGGGATATTTATAGCTGCTGCTGGCGGTAATGGCGCTCACAGTGTACCGTGATAATTGGTAACTGTTCCAGGTTTTCACGCCATTAACACCTTCTCTTGTTCATGACTGTCAACAAGAAACACCTTGAGAAAATAAGGTGTATTGTGCGGGACCTCCAGGTTAACGTGTTTATGCTCTCATTATTAAGTAACGCCACTGCCGGCAGAAGGTTGGCTAACGGATGTATCTAATGTTTTTTCCATAAAAGTGTCGTTGAGGGATGAGGTGAACGCCAGTCGCTGTTGAATGCTCATACTGGCGATGTTTTATATGCATAGGTAGCAGACACGCGCCGGTGTTGGCTACAGAGTAAACACAACAGCCGCCCATACAGGCAAGATGAGAAACGTCATTACAAAAAGTGATGGAATGAATTCATTAAAACTTAATCAATGGTTCTGAAGTCTTCTTGGATGGGAACTACTTCAGTCGTGTGTGTTTACTGTGAGTCCAGGAGTGGTTCACTGCCGCCTCTACTTCTGACGACTACCTAGCTTTGTAGTTTATGCTGCTGGAGGGGCGGCGGGAGGGTGACGGGGAGATAAAGTTATCCATTATTTCATGAGCAGCGTAAAAGTAGTAATTGTATTCTAATGTTACTTCTACAGTATATTCCCGTTGTTTGGCTTCTCTCTCTCTCTCTCTCTCACACTCTCACACGCACAAACACACACCCCACTAGAGGCCAACAAGACGCCTCATAACCAATAACTCCTCCGAGAATACGTCTTGGCTCTCTCAAGATCTCCAACACCAACTTTTACACGACGCTTGACAACTCGAGAGCGTCGGAGATTAAAAGGGAGAGGAGGAGACAGTGGAGAGAATGAAGGGTTGGCTGGAGAACCTCTCTGGTCTCCTCGAGTACCACCTGCTGGAGGAGTAATTCAGCCGGCTGCCGAGGGCTTCAGGAGTCACTCTGAGCCTCTTCCCGGGGCACTAGGTGGCTAGGGGGGTCGGCCTCTCCAGTGTAGTTCGATGGATGGATGTTGTTTGACATGTCGGGCGGCCTTTTAGTGGTACCTGCTGTGTTCTACTCGCCCCCAAGGAGCTCTCAACTGGCGCCTCTAAGACCGACTGAGCTTCGGGGTCTTGTTTATTAATATCTTAGACTTAGAGGAATATTTTTCAAGGCTTCTTCTATTGTCATTGATTTATTCTATCAATGATTTTAACTGATAGATTTAACTTTAATGAATGTTAATGATTCTTTTGTTAATATATATGGAATGTTGTTACTGATGATGAAAGTTTTGTTCTGGAGGATGTTTATTCAATTCAGAGGATAGTTATTCTTCAAGCTTGGTGAGACGTGAGCTTGGTGAGACGTGAGCTTGGTGAGACGTGAGCTTGGTGAGACGTGAGCTTGGTGAGACGTGAGCTTGGTGAGACGTAAGCTTGGTGAGACGTGTTTGAGGGTCTCGTGCTGACAGTGTGTGTGTGTGTGTGTGTGTAATGCTTCATAACGTACATGTTATGGCAGGTGTTTGAATGTGTACCCAAACGACAGCTGCTGGATCCCGGGCCAACACCTGCGTTCTCCGACCCCCCTAAAACACACACACACACACACACACGTACGACTATGACCTTCCTTACTATACCACACACTGCGTAGTTTAGCGTGAGTGGCGTGTTCTTGTCGTAGTTTACAGGGAGGACAACCACGACAACTTACCTCACCACTGGATTAAGACGACCATCGACGAAACGACAACTGTGGTGTATCTGATAGTAATTTTCTTCTCCATCCCCGTAAGACGCCCAAGAGATGTTTTAAGATGTCCCGAAGGAGTCGATGTAGGAGACCAATAGACTCCAAGGTTAGGTGGCGCCATCTACTAGTACATCCTGCTTACTTATTAACACGTGTAGAGGAAACCTTATACTCAGGAGTCTTTGTAAACAGTGGCTCCACATCATCAAGATACAAAGGCAAGAGAGATCGACACAGACACGAGGCTTAATGTAAACGAGGAAAATCAAGTAAATATTCCAAGAGTGTTAGTAGTGATGATGCCGTCTAACAATGAGTATTAAACCCCCGAGGAAGATACGCGATGCCATTAGTAATCAGATGAGTGTTTTGTGTGGTGGCAGAGGGGGGGGGGAGGGGGGGAGGCCGCCCCGCCCCGCCCCGACACCACGAATCGGAAATCATCATTACGGACGAGAGGACTTAAAGGAGGGGTGTCGAAAGGTTCTCCAGAGGCTCAAGCAGAAGGAGGAGAAGAAGGAGGGCGTGTAGGAAGTCTTTTAAAGAGGTGAAGGGAGCGTAGGAAGCTTTTTAAGGAGGTGGAGGGCGTATCGGAAGCTTTTTAAGGAGGAGAAAGGCGTGCAGGAAGCCTTTGAAGGAGGTGGAGGGCGTGCAGGAAGTTTCTTAAGGAGGAGGAGAGCGTGCAGGAAGTTCCTTAAGGAAGAGGAGGGCGTGCAGGAAGCTTCTTAAGGAGGAGGAGAGCGTGCAGGAAGTTCCTTAAGGAGGAGGAGAAGGGCGTGCAGGAAGCTTCTTAAGGAGGAGAAGAGCGTGCAGGAAGTTCCTTAAGGAGGAGGAGGGCGTGCAGGAAGCTTCTTAAGGAGGAGGAGAGCGTGCAAGAAGTTCCTTAAGGAGGAGGAGGAGGGCGTGCAGGAAGCTTCTTAAGGAGGAGGAGAGCGTGCAAGAAGTTCCTTAAGAAGGAGGAGGGCGTGCAGGAAGTTCCTTAAGGAGGAGGAGGGCGTGCAGGAAGCTTCTTAAGGAGGAGGAGGGCGTGCAGGAAGCTTCTTAAGGAGGAGGAGGGCGTGCAGGAAGCTTCTTAAGGAGGAGGAGGGCGTGCAGGAAGCTTCTTAAGGAGGAGGAGGGCGTGCATGAAGCTTCTTAAGGAGGAGGAGGGCGTGGAGGAAGCTTCTTAAGGAGGAGGAGGGCGTGCATGAAGCTTCTTAAGGAGGAGAAGGGCGTGGAGGAAGCTTCTTAAGGAGGAGGAGGGCGTGCAGGAAGTTCTAAATAGAATAGCCTCTGTAAGCTCTTGGTCTCTTCCTGAAATACGTAACGTTATATACTCTGACGTCACACACAATACCCCAGGTCAAGATATCTATGCCCGCTACCTATGCCCAGGCTTTGACCAGTAGAATTCTTGGCCCTCTACCTATGCCCAGGCTTTGACCAATAGAATTCTTGGCCCGCTACCCATGCCCAGGCCTTGACCAATAGAATTCTTGGTATGTTAGACACCAGGAATGTATGTAAAGTTCCAGCTCTGAGGCTCCTATTTGGAAACCTTCAGAGGAACACTAAAGAATGTCATTGAGTCAAGAACGAGAGGTAAGGTTCCATGTGGGAGTCAGCTGAGTGTGAGGGAATAGTTATCATTATCACCCTCTGTGTCTCCTGGTGATTACTTCCCTGTAGGTACTGTACTGTCACTGTCCTCTCATGTGTCACTGTCTTCTCTCTGTCACTGTCCTCTCTGTGCCACTGTCCTCTTTGTGTCACTGTCTCCTCTTGCCACTGTCCCCCAACGATGACCACCACAACAGACTTCACTATCAATGATCTGTCTCTCAAGACCTCCTCGACATCAGCCGCGTCCCTCCGTCAGCGTTCACCCTCCGTCAGTACCCTCCCTCTTCCTCACTCCCCGTCAGCGTCCCTCCCCCTTCCTCACTCTCCGTTAGCGTCCTCCCCCTTCCTCACTCCCCGTTAGCGTCCTCCCCCTTCCTCACTCCCCGTTAGCGTCCTCCCCCTTCCTCACTCCCCGTCAGCGTCCCTCCCCCTTCCTCACTCCCCGTCAGCGTCCCTCCCCCTTCCTCACTCCCCGTCAGCGCCCTCTCGTGGACAACACACCAATTATAACTACCTTCTCTACCTCCTACTGCCTGGGTGATTCCTGTGACCAGTGACCCGCAGTATTTTTAACAACGCTCTTTATAATACATTTTCTGTATTATTTATTTCCATTTTTATCTGTTTCTCCTTCTCCTGTCTTTATTATTTATTGCTCTCATTCTCTTGTTTTCTTTAGTGATGTTTTTGTTGTTCTGTTTATTGTTTTTCCGGTTATTTTTTTTTTTTTGGGGGGGACCTGTGTTATTTTTAAGTTAGTTTCCCATTACTTTTGTTTTCTGTTGAATTTCCCATTTTTTTTATTAGTTGTTTATTTATTTGTTTATGTCTGTTGTTCTTTTGTTGTTTTCTGACTTTAATTCTCTGTTTGTTTTTTGTTTTTTCTCCTCTTTTTGTCTTTCCTGTTCTTTTGCTTCCCTTCCTTATATCCCTTTTACCTCCTTTTTCTTCTTCCTTCTGTTTCACTCCTCTTCTTCTCCTCCTTACTTTCTTTCCTCTCTATTCCTTTCACATTCCTATTCCTCCCATTTTTTCTCATCTCTTCCCCTTCCTCTTACCACCTCCTCCTCCTCTTTTTCCTCACACCTCCTCCTCCTCCTCCTCCTTCTCCTCCATGTAGCAATCTCCTCCTCTGGCCGTGAACGACCCTCCAGCCTGGCCGTCAAGGGTCGTAGGCGGTGCTTGTTGTCCTCACGATAATTAATCAACCAAAGACTGATAGAAGCCTACTAATCCTGCCACTTCTAGACCCTCTACTGGGGCCCTTCTTCTTCCTCCTCCTCCTCCTCCTCTTGTTATTCTTCTTTCTCTTGTTCGTCTTGTTTTTCATCTTGTTCTTCTTCTTGTTCGTCTTGCTTTCTGTCTTGTTGTTGTTGTTGTTATTTCCCCTCCTCCTTCCCCTCCTCCTCTTCTTTCTCCCCATTCTACTTTCCTTTCTACCTTCTCCCCTTTCCTCTACTTTTCCTTTTATTCTTTCTTCTCCTTCTACTTCTCCTCCTTACTATATTCCTCTTCGCCTCCTCCCTTTCCGCCTCTTCTGCCTTTTCTTCCTCCTCCTCCTCCTCTAAATCGTGCAGTTACTCCCTCCATTCTCTTTTTTCCACTCAATTATCTCCCCAGTCTCTTTACTTCTTCTTCCTCCTCCTCTCCTCTTCCTCCTCCTCTTCCTCCTCCACCCTCGTGTCCACCTCGACCTAAGCGTTCTCCTCGGGACGTGGCGAGGCACAGCTGGAGTACGACTCGAGCAAGTGTTTTTTTTTTCCCCCAGCGAAGTAGAGTGTTGAGGCGGCCTCTTGACGCGAGCCACCTAGACCAGCCTCACTTCGTCTGACTTTCGTGAATGGATTAACAAGCATCTTTCAAACACACAAGGACAATTACCTGTGGAGAGTGAGGGGGTGGGAGGCCGGGGGGGCTGAGGAGAGGGGGAGAGTGTGATGAAGGAGAGGAGGAAGATGAGAGGTAGGAGGAGAGGGTGAGGAAGAGGAGGAGGAGGAGAAGGAGGAGGAGGAGGAGGGAAGAAGAAGAAGAAGGGGCGTTGGAGGACACCCTGCAGAAGATGATGGTGAGGAAGAGATGTAAAAGGAGAAGAGAGAGAGAGAGAGAGAGAGAGAGAGAGAGAGAGAGAGAGAGAGAGGGTAGGAGAAGAGGGCGGGAGAGGACAGGGAGTGGAGGAAGCACCAGAGGAGGAGATGGAGGAGCTGGAGGAGGTGAGAGAGGAGGGGAGAGAGAGGATGGAGGAGGCTCTACAGGAAGCGGTGGCGGAGACTGGCAGGGCAACAGCTACAGGTGTGTGTGTGTGTGTGTGTGTGTGTGTGTGTGTGTGACCATTCTTCATCACCATTATAATATTTCACCCATTATTACCACCTTCAGTCACCACAATTCTCACCACTAACCATCTACTACCACTACTACTACCCCTATAAGTACCTCTATCACCACTACCCATCACCACCACCGCTACTATATCCACCTCCCTCCACCACGTCCACTCCCCAACTACCACCTTCAACCACCCCCACTACCACCATCCCCCACTACCATCCCCCACCATCATCCCACACCACTACTCTCGTCGACCCACTTGCCTCTGTTCACCCTCCCCCCCTCTATTCCACCCCATTATCAGCTGTCATTCAAGGAGCTCCCCCAAGTAGCACTCAAGACGGGCGTTAAGTAGCTACTCGCAGGTGACACTGAATACTCCACCTTGATACGACACACATATTCACTTACCGTCCCGTAACATCAGCTTCCTCGAGTCACAAAGATGTCGTAAGTTAGAATATTTTACTTTAGTTACTGTAGGAGTGGGTGTGGGTGGGTGTGGGTGGGTGTGGGTGTGGGTAGGTGGCAGTGGGTGTGTGGGTGGGTGTGTGGGTGGGTGGGTGTTTCTGAGGGAGATTAGGAGATGAAAGAGGAGGAGGACGAAGAGAAAGAGGACCAAGAGGAAGAATAGGAGGAGGGGTAGGAGGAGGATGAACCTTTGTACCTGTACCTGTACCTGTACCTGTGCGCCTTTCTGTACCCGATTCAGTTAGGTCCAAGTTGTAATATCCCTAAGCTTAACGGGCCCCAACCTGAGTAGGCCCTGTCCTCTTAGGCCCCAAGCCAACTAATTAAGGTTAAGTCAGGTAAGGTTAGGTCTAATTAGATAGACACCTGTTAAGACTAGGACCTATGTTAGCTTGAATCCCACAAAATAATTCCAGAAGCAAAAATGCCCCAAAATCACAGAACTGTATTTATCTAGGTGAATGTCACAAACGCACACACACACACACACACACACACACACTCAACTTATATTTACATCTTCTCTTAAACGGTTTTGTGTAGGCTTGGTAGGCGGAGGTGTGGAGGGGACCTGGGTGGTTGGGAGGGGGGGGGGGGGGGTTGTAGGCTGGTGGAGGGAGGGAGAGAGGGAAGGGCATGGGGAGGAGGAGGAGGGGCAGAGGGGCAGGGGAGAGGGAGCGGACACTCGGGAGGACGGAGTGTGCTCCAGTGGTGCTTCACGCCCCTCGAGGAGTCTTGGCGATTTATCACATCTTCCTGTGGCAAAGTGTGTTTGGACTGTGACATGATTACCTCTTGGGCGGCGGGAGAGAGGCACCGGTGTGAAGGCTTTTAACACATAATGTCAACTTGTGAATGGCACTCGTCTCCCCCCTCCCCTCCCCTTCCACTCCTCCTTTCCTCTCCTTCTCCTCCGCTAGTGCCCTCCATTGGTGTCCCCCCTCCCATCTCTAACCCCCTCTTCCTTCCCTCACACACCCTCCTTCCCTTCCCTCCTTCACACACCCTCCTTCCCTTCCCTACCTCACACACCCTCCTTCCCTTCCCTCCCTCACACACCGTCCTTCCCTCTCTTGTATGCTTGATATTTATCTATCCTCCTTCTCTTCTATCTATCTTCCCAATCTGTCTCTCTGTCTCTTACTCTCTTTATCTCTATCTGTCTCTCACCTGGATATTTCTCTCTCCCTCTCTTTCTCTCTCTCTCTCTTCCGATAACATCCATCTCTCTGTTATCACACTTATTTACTCCCCAGTCTCTCCCTCTTCCCCTTCCATATTTTCCCTTTTCTATTTCCTTCCCTCCCCTCTATTCTTTTCCTCCTTCATCCCTTATCTCTGCCTTACCCCTTCCTTTCCCTTCCTATCCTCCACTCCCTTCCCTTCCCATATTCTCCTTCCCACTTCCCATCTTGTTCACCTCTTCCATAGCCTCCCCCTCCCCCTCCCCCTGTCCCCTCTTCCATCTGTACACCCTGAGTGCCTATGTGTACTGTATGTGTCTACTGCACCCTCAGTGTCTGTCTACACCCTGAGGCATCACCACAGAGAGAGAGAGAGAGAGAGAGAGAGAGAGAGAGAGAGAGAGAGAGAGAGAGAGAGAGAGAGAGAGAGTTCACTTCGAAATCTGATCTAAAAAAAGGGATATGATTTAATACTATTACTTCTACAACTATTAATAACAGTAATGACAGTAATAATAGTAGTAGTAGTAGTAGTAACATGTCACAGTAACACCAACAACATACTCATCAGTAAAACCACTAACCACCAACTACCAGCAACAACAATCCCACTACTACTATTACTACTACTGCTACTACTATCACCACCACCACCATCATCACCATCATCACTGCAACTACCACCACTACCACCATCACCACATCCACCACATTATCACTACCACCACCACCACCACGATCATCACCACCATTACGATGACCAGTACCACCATCACCACTATCACAGGAGGACATGGCTGTGAGGTAGGGAGGTAGGGAGGGAGGGAGGGTGGGAGGGAGGGCGTAGCTGCAATATACAATGTCAACACAGCATTAGGGGTGACTCACTCCATCACAGTTTTGCGTACCCGACATCAATTTAGTGTTTTAAATTGACCAGCGAATTATATGTAAATAGACCCTCGTATGGAGAGTCAGAATAAACACGTGAAGGCAAATAACGTTACAGGGAGTTCAGAGAGATCCTTGGCTTCGTCCAGAGTCCTGATGATGGCTGTGTAGGAGTGAGGTGTGTGGGTGTAGGATACTTGGTCCTTCTTCTCCCTTATTTCAATTTATTTCTCCTTAGTATATCCTTATCATTCTCCTCCCTCATCTTCCCTTCCCCCTCATCTCTTTTACACCCTCACCACCCAATCACCTGCGTTGTGAAGTGTACAGGTAAGTGTGGCTGCCATTTGACCTGCTACAACCTAACCTAACCAGATGTAACTGTCCATAAGCGAAGGAAAGTAAATGTATCGAGTCACCAGTGCCACTCTCTGGTGCCACACACATCGGGGCACTACTTCACCCTTAGGCCAAAGTCATCACGTATTAATAGTAGACGTGAGGGAGAAAGGGAGGGACGGAGGGAGGAAGAATGGAATAGAGGGTAGGAGGATGAAGGGAGAGTGGGATAGAGGGTAGGTGGGAGGTAGAAAGGTAGGTGGAGAGGGAAAAGGGGAAGAGAAGGTGGGAGAGAGAGAGTTATAAAATGAGGGCGATATTTAGATAAGAAGGAGGGAAAAAGGGTGATAGGGAGGGAGGAAGGAAGGGAGATAGAGAGCCTGAAAGGGAGGAAATAAAGGTGTTTAGTTAGGAGAAAAGTCGGAGGGAGTGTGGGAAGGGAAGGAGAGAGAGAGAGAGAGAGAGAAGGAAAATGGAACAGAATGAGGAAGATTTTAAGGGAGAATGAGGGAGAAGTGATCACTAATTAGATCTAGTTATGTTTACGGATGAAAATGTATCCCTATATAACATGTCCATTAACCACTAGGCTCTATGCTCCCGTGGCCGTAAAGGAGCAGCTCTAGCCGTACATTATCCCTGGACAGTAAAGGAGGAGCTCAATGAGGTAAAGGTCACTAGTCGACGCCTTTAAAGGACTCCCAATGATGGCTGTTTACCTGACGTAATGAGCCCACCTCTTTTACCTCCCTTCTCCCCTCCCTCCTCCCTCCTCTCCTTCTTTTCCCCCTCTCTTCTCCCCCCTCTTACCCCTTCCCCCAACACCACAGCACCCCACACCCCTTCCTCCTCCTGTGTGTACCTCCTCCTCCTCCTCCTCCTCTACCTATTCTTCCTCCTCCTCCTCCTTATCCTCCTGTTCCTCCTTTTGCTTACCCCCCTCCTAGCCTGTGACACACTCCTCCATCCAGCCATCTTACTGCCATCACAATCACACTGCCATCACCATCACGCTGTCATCACCATCACACTATCACCATCACACTGTCATCACCATCACACTGCCATCACCATCACACTGTCATCACCATCACACTGCCATCACCATCACACTGTCATCACCATCACGCTGTCATCACCATCACACTGTCATCACTATCGCACTGCCATCACCATCACACTGTCATCACCATCACACTGCCATCACCATCACACTGTCATTACCATCACACTGTCATCACCATCACACTGTCATCACCATCACACTGTCATCACCATCATACTGCCATCACCATCACACCATCTGGCTGCCTGACTGGTTAGTGGTCCGGCTGCTGTAAGGTTGGCCAGCTGCCAGTTGTCCTACAGGCTGTCTGGCAGGCTGGCAGGCAAGCTCACTGTCTGTTTGCTTGCTTTTAGGGTTGTCAGGCAGGCTTAAGGGCTGGTTGGCAGGCTGGAAGGCAGGCTGGCTGGCTGATGACAGTATGATGGTGATGGCAGTATGATGGTGATGGCAGTGTGATGTTGATGACAGTGTGATGGTGATGAATGTGTGATGGTGATGACAGTGTGATGGTAATGACAGTATGATGGTAATGACAGTGTGATGGTGATGGCAGTGTGATGGTGATGACAGTGTGATGGTGATGGCAGTGTGATGGTGATGACAGTGTGATGGTAATGACAGTGTGATTGTGATGACAGTGTGATGGTAATGACAGTATGATGGTGATGACAGTGTGATGGTGATGGCAGTGTGATGGTGATGACAGTGTGATGGTGATGGCAGTGTGATGGTGATGGCAGTGTGATGGTGATGGCAGTGTGATGGTGGTGACAGTGTGATGGTGATGACAGTGTGATGATGATGACAGTTAGACTAGGAGGCAGGCTGGGTGGTTGAAGGGATGGCAGGTTGGGTGACTGAAGGGATGGCATGCTGGGTGGCAGGCTAGATGGCCGGCTGGGTGACTGAAGGGATCGCAGGCTGGGTGGCAGGCTAGATGGCAGGCTGGGTGGCTGAAGGGGTGGCAGACTGGGTGGCGCTCACCGTCTTCACCTTTAAGCTTGTTACAGCATCTCCTCAATAATCCACCTCCCTGTACCATCGTCTTATGAGGCTGCCCGTCCTCCTCCTCTTCCTCCCCTTCCTCTTCTTTCTCTTCCTCTTCCTCCTCTTTTTCTTTTTCCTGCTCTTCCTCTTCTTTCTCTTCTTTCTCTTCCCCCTTTTCCACTCTTTCTTCTTTCTTTTCCTCCTCTTCCTCCTCCTCTTCCTCTTCCTCCTCTTTTTCTTCCTTCTCCTTTTCCTCCTATTCCTCTTCTTCCTCCTCCTCTTCCCCTTCTTCCTCTTCTTCCCCTTCCTGTTTATCTCTCGTCTCGGGCATTTAAGTATCTCTATGATCTCCTTCCTGTGAGATAACGAGAGACAAAAACAAGAGAACATCAAAATAAAACAAAAACAATGTATCTAATTCTTCTATGTCTATTGTTTTTAACCATTTCTTACCGTCTGTTATCTCTCTCTCTCTCTCTCTCTCTCTCATTCTGTTTCGTTATCACTTGTGTTCTAATTCCAATTATTCTCCCTTGTTTCTCCTCCCCCTTGTACTTATTATTTCCCCTTCCGTTTATTCTCCCTTCCTTCCTTCCTTCCTTCCTTTCATTCACTCGTTTGTTTTCTCTGCTATAATTTTTGTCTCTTCCTTTTGTCTAATCTTCTTTTCCTTCTTTGATTATTTTTTTTAATTTTCCTCCCTTATTAATTTTCTTCCTTCTTCTTATTCTTATTATTCCTTTAATGTTTTTCTTGTGGTTTTCTTACGTACCGATTCTCTTATGGTGCCAGCTTCTTCTTCTTCTTCTTCTTCTTCTTCTTCCTCCTCCTCTTTTGTTTATTCTCCTCCCTTCTCCTCTACTTCCCTCTTCTTATTTTTCTCGTTAGTTTTCTTTCACCCTCATGTTACTCCCTTCACCCTCCTCCCCCCCTTCTTCCCGCTACTCCCCTAATTTTCCCTCCTTATCTCCGTCTTCCCGCTGCTATCGCCTTCCTTTCTCTCCCCTTCCCCTCAATTTCCTCCTAGTCTTCCCGCTTCTCCCCCTATCTCTCTCCCCCCTTCCCCTCAATTTCCTCCTCCTAGTCTTCCCGCTTCTCCCCCAGTCTCTCTCTCCCCTTCCCCTCAATTTCCTCCCCCTAGTCTTCCCGCTTCACCCCCTGCCTTTCTCTCCCCTGCCCCTTCCCCCCCCCCCCCCCACAAGGTCTCGTTCAGCTAGAGCACTTCCTTTCACGTCTATGAATCATCATCCAATTAACCTGGGCAACATCCTCACAGCAACAGTCTTGTCGCAGCCCAGGTGAGAAATACCTCTCCTTGATCCAGCTCCTCCGCCTCCTCCTCTTCCTCCTCTTCTCCTCCTCCTAGCGTGAAGCTCTTGGGGCGTGGGACGAGAGCTTCACCCGGGCCGGTCGGTCTCTCAAGCGCCTCTCTGGGCGTTCGATGGTGCTCCTGAGCCGGCAAGTGTTTCAACAACTTGTAGGGGTACCCGAGGCTTAGAGAATTGCCCCTGGAGGACCTGGAGGGCGGCGTGATTTGATGTCGTGGGAGTGTCGATGGGTAATTAAACACCAGATAAGATATACCAAGTGTGGCTGCTACAGATTGAATCCGCGCGAGCTTTTGATGATGGGACGTCTCCGTCAGGCAGCCATGTGGGAGGGGATGTCGTGGGTGGTCTCCTTCCTCTGCGTTGTGGAGGTGTTGGACTGTGTCGTGCTCTAAGAGGAAGAGTGGTGAGAGGAAGGAGAGAGGAGGGCGTGAGGAAAGAGGCAAGGACGGGGTAAAGTAGGAAAGAATGGATCGCTCACTCTCGCCATTAGGGAGGAATTTTACAATTGTGCTCTGCTGCCGGGAAGATTTTTTGTCGATTTTAGAGTAAGATTTTTGATGATAGTGCTCGAAGATGCTTCAGCAGTCTCGACTTTACAGGTCGTGTAGTAACAGTCCTCCATGATGGCGGGTAAGACAATATTTCGTCATGCTGAAGCATCTTACTCTTGTAAATTGAAGTTTATTGACTTCCTCCCCATCTCCTTATTCAGGTCGGACATTAGCATCTTCCAGGAGGAGATCGTGGTGGGCCTGGCAGCCGGGGCATCTCTGCCGCCCGGCCACAGCCCGTATATGGCCGCCGTGTTTATCTGTCGTGTTCGCTGTGTTTTCTTCTCCTGACGGCGCGAGCTCGACTCTAGAAGCGGGACACGTGTTTCCAGTCGCTGGGTTGAGAGCAGCGTGTCCAATGTAAACACTGGACGCTGTGCCTGGAACGTGGAGTATCTACTACTGAAGAGGAGCGCCGGAGAAAGATTTTGCAACATCGTAAAAAAAAAGTTTTGCAATTTGATTTTTTAGTGAGCTACACTTCTTTAAGATGAGTGAGACGCTTATGTTGCCTGAACCTTTGTTGTATTTCCTGGCGGTGTTGCCCGTAACTACACACACCGCTTGATGAATATCCTCGTGAAGCATAATGACCCACACCAACGTGAGTGTGAATAATCAACTGAAATATTGAGAGGCCACGACGACGAGCGAGGAACCACACGTCCTGGCATCTAGCGGGAGGAGAGAGGAAGCAGAGAGGAGAGAAGGGAAAGAGGAGGAAGCATAGGCAGGAGAAAGGGGAGGGGGGAGAAGGTATTGAATAGGGAAAAAGGAAGCGGTGAGGAAACATGAACAGGGGAGAAGAAAGAGAGGTGGAGACATGCCCAGAAGAGGAGAGAGAGAGAGAGAGAGAGAGAGAGAGAGAGAGAGAGAGAGAGAGAGAGACATGGGTTCGGAGAATAGAGAGAGGGAGGAGAGAAGTTAGGATAGACGAGATGGCAGGGGAGAAGGGAGAGAAGGTGAAAGATGCATAGAATGGGGCGTAAAATGACTGGGGAAGCGCAAACAGAGTGGAGAGAGAGAGAGAGAGAGAGAGAGAGAGAGAGAGAGAGAGAGAGAGAGAGAAGGGGTCATGGGCAGGGGGTCGCGGGGACAAAGATCATGGTATTCACTGGTAATGGTCCAAAAAAGGTCACCAGGGAAGCATTTTCTCTGGCCGCAGCAGGACCTTACGGGGGGGTAACGGTGGATGCTCTCGCTCTGCTGCCTCCTTTGTCATCAGCCTCCCCTGCTGGGCCTGCTGCAGGAGCTCCTGGCCGGTTATTACGTTTGGCAGTGTACGCGGGATGGTGCGGCGGGCCGGCGGCGACGCTGCTACCAGGCGCTGGGAAGAAAGTTACAGTGCGCTACGGTGCGGGAGTAGATCGTTGAGGGGAACAAAGGGGTCGTTAATTTGGCGCCCCCCAACATGGTCGACTGTCTGTAATGTAATATTAATGCACAGGCCAACGTCTCTCTATTCTGCTCTTTTCGTCTGTAAAACAGTCTCTTTTCAGTTTAGTATTCGTTCTTTTTCCTCTCATTGTTATTTCTCATAGCCACCCCGCAGTGAGTTCACAAATATTCCAAATCTATGGACCAATCTCAAGTGGGGAGGCACTTGAGACCAGCCAATCATATTAAGTGTTTCCGCCTCAGCTATTGATTGGTGGGATTTGACTTTGACAGTGGTTTGCGCGTTTTCATTGGTTGAACCCAGCCCAAACTCCGCCCTCCCAGGAAATTACGCGCGCTCAATGGCTCCCGAGTCCAATCGCTCCGCCCCCAGATGGCAAGATGTAAAGTTGAGCTTGGTTAGGAAAATGTCGGAAGGCTCAGAGTGCTCTCCAATCTCCACTCGCTATCAAGCCAGTGCTATCATATTACTGGAAGCCAGATCTAAGCTCATTTGCTGGTTCTCACACAGCATTAACTGTAACGAGCCCTCCAGTAAAAACCGGGAGAGCCACGTGCCACAAGACATCCGCAGCCGCAAGCTACCTCCGCCGCGGGCAAGGAGAGCACAAGTGATCAGGTGCCAGGCTCTTGTGAGGACGCACTTTTATCGGTAGTGCCGCCAGTGTAACTCTTGACCTGAAGGTGACTCAAGAGTGCCATCGAGTCTGTGATCCATATCTTCGGCGCCAATGAGGAGGTGCGGCACCCCCTCGTTGCAGGTGTCTCGGCATCGATTGACCCCAAGGTGACTCTTGACTTTTACAATACGGAGGCTCCGTCAAGATCATTTCTTTTGTTACGCACCTTAGGGGACTCTCACTCTACGCGCTCCTTCACGGTCTTGAGCAGGACTTAGGCGCTACGCTGTCAGTGTTTACCGCTTGACCGACCATTGACACTGGCACAGTTTTGTCGACGAAGTTGTTGACGGACAACAATTACCGTGAAGGTGTTGGGGTAGCGTGAGGGCCAGGCGTGAGGGCCAGGCGTGATAGTGACGGGCGTGGACGTGCGAGTCTCACCTGAGGGCAGCGCAGTGGTGAGGGCCATGGTGGGGCATTAGGTCATGAGTGGGAGCCCCAGGACGAACCAGCCCTTCTCCGTGACCTCCCTGCTAAGCCCCCTGGATACCCTGGCCTCTACTGTGGACGTGGCAGCAGCAGCAGCAGCCGCAGCAGCAGCAGCAGGGCGGGGCTCGAGTGGGAGCAGTAGCACCAGCAGCAGCACGTTCGCTACCCCAGGGATTGCCGCCTCAGCCTCCGTCAACGACTTCGCCGCCGCCATGCAGAACCCTTACGGCATGAGCCCCATGGCTCACATGGCGCAGTTCGGGACACACTCCACCTACCAGTACTGTAACACCGACCTCTCCCACTACGCCGCCCCTGCCTCCGCCTCCTGGTACGGCACCTCCACCTCCGACCCGAGGTTCGCAAGTAAGTGATGGTCTCATTATGTGAATGGCGACACTACGTACTCCCCTAGTGACCTGTATACGCTTGTTCCATTGTAGTAATATTCTGTAGTGGAAATAATCTTAGCACTGTAGTAATTACTCCCTAATAAATACTGCTATTTAGACTCGGATTGGAGAACCGTGGTCGCCATCTTACACGTCCTAATTCTTACGATGGTCAGGGAAAACGCGGAGAGGCAGCGTGGATTACGTCACCTTAACTGTGGGGCAGACAGCAGGAGGACCGTCATCTTAGCGTTAGTGATGATGTAAACAATGGGCAGCCTCCTCTTATACCCCGATATCGTGCAGGTGTTTAACGATAACATAACCTTATCACTTTACAGGTGGAACACAGGTACTCGTAAGTCATAATGCTCCTTCTATAGCTGATTTATATATTGTTATGACAGATATTTGTTATTTTTGTTGTTAATTAAATTTAGCGGTCATTATAATTCTTGATTGATTTTAGCGGTAATGTTTCACTGACAAGACGGCGACGCGTTCACCCGTGTCCGTTGGTGATGTTCTGTTGGGGGGGACCATACTGTTGGCGATGTTCTGTTGGTGATGTTCTGTTGGCGATGTTCTGTTGGCGGGGACCATACTGTTGGCGATGTTTTGTTGGCGTGGACCATACTGTTAGCGATATTTTGTTGGTGACCATACTGTTGGTGATGTTCTGTTGATGACCATACTGTTGAGATGTTCTGTTGGTGACCATACTGTTGAGATGTTCTGTTGGTGATGTTCTGTTGCCGACCATACTGTTGGTGATGTTCTGATGGCAAACATACTGTTGGTGATGTTCTGTTGGCGACCATACTGTTGGTGATGTTCCGTTGGCGACCATATTGTTGGTGATGTTCCGTTGACGACCATGCTGTTGGTGATGTTCTGTTGGCGACCATGCTGTTGGTGATGTTCCGTTGACGACCATGCTGTTGGTGATGTTCCGTTGGCGACCATGCTGTTGGTGATGTTCCGTTGACGACCATGCTGTTGGTGATGTTCCGTTGACGACCATACTGTTGGTGATGTTCCGTTGGCGACCATGCTGTTGGTGATGTTCCGTTGGCGACCATGCTGTTGGTGATGTTCCGTTGACGACCATGCTGTTGGTGACGTTCCGTTGACGACCATGCTGTTGGTGATGTTCCGTTGACGACCATGCTGTTGGTGATGTTCCGTTGGCGACCATGCTGTTGGTGATGTTCCGTTGACGACCATGCTGTTGGTGATGTTCCATTGGCGACCATGCTGTTGGTGATGTTCCGTTGACGACCATGCTGTTGGTGATGTTCCGTTGACGACCATGCTGTTGGTGATGTTCCGTTGACGACCATGCTGTTGGTGATGTTCCGTTGACGACCATGCTGTTGGTGATGTTCCGTTGACGACCATGCTGTTGGTGATGTTCCGTTGACGACCATGCTGTTGGTGATGTTCCGTTGACGACCATGCTGTTGGTGATGTTCCGTTGACGACCATACTGTTGGTGATGTTCCGTTGACGACCATGCTGTTGGTGATGTTCCGTTAGCGACCATATTGTTGGTGATGTTCCGTTGACGACCATGCTGTTGGTGATGTTCCGTTGACGACCATACTGTTGGTGATGTTCTGTTGGTGACCATATTGTTGGTGATGTTGCGTTGGCGACCATATTGTTGGTGATGTTCCGTTGACGACCATACTGTTGGTGATGTTCCGTTGACGACCATACTGTTGGTGATGTTCCGTTGACGACCATACCGTTGGTGATGTTCCGTTGACGACCATACTGTTGGTGATGTTCCGTTGACGACCATGCTGTTGGTGATGTTCCGTTGACGACCATACTGTTGGTGATGTTCCGTTGACGACCATACTGTTGGTGATGTTCCGTTGACGACCATGCTGTTGGTGATGTTCCGTTGGCGACCATGCTGTATATCTTGGTATAACGGAATAGTATATACCGTTATCAACACTGTACATATAGGCCTATGCTAACAATAAATAACAAGTATATTCGCTTAATATATTTAGGGTAGGCCTATATGTGTATATTTTTTCTTATAGATGCTGCTGAATCTCCTATATGAAATTACCAACGTATAGGCTTATGGTATATTGAGTATACTGTTATCATATAGGCGTATCAATATTTATTTCTGCTGATGTGGTTAAGTTAGGTTAATTTAAGTTAGGTTAAGTTAGTGAAGGGTTAAGTTAGGTTAATTTAAGTTAGGTTAAGTTAGTGAAGGGTTAAGTTAGGTTAATTTAAGTTAGGTTAAGTTAGTGAAGGGTTAAGTTAAGTTAGGTTAATTTAAGTTAGGTTAAGTTAGTGAAGGGTTAAGTTAGGTTAATTTAAGTTAGGTTAAGTTAGTGAAGGGTTAAGTTAGGTTAATTTAAGTTAGGTTAAGTTAGTGTCCAGGTTATAGTGAGCTCCCCTGAACATTTTATGGTTGACTATTGGTTGTGATCCCGACCTCCACTCAACCAAATTACAGGTGGTATATTTTTTATAATACACACACATCTATCTGTCTATCTGTTCGTTTATATATCTATTAAATCCTGTATCTTCTTAATGAAAGGCTTTTATCCACACATTTTCTCTCTCTCTCTCTCGCACTCTTTTATTTTACTTTACTCTCTCTCTCTCTCTCTCTCTATCTCTCTCCGTCTCTGTCATTCTCTCTCTCTCTCTCTCTCTCTCTCTCTCTCTCTCTCTTTCTCTCTCTCTCTCTCTCGTTTATTTCACTTCAATCTCACTTCACTTTTTCTCTCCTTACTCACCTGAAGATTAATCACCCTCACGCTGTCCTAACCTAACCTAATGCTAACCTAACCCAACCTAACCTAACCTAACCTAATCATTAAGACTGGGGCCTAATCGGCTTAGTATCCACAATGACTGGGGCCTATTAGGACTTAAACCCCGAGCCAAGTGATTAGTTTATGCTGGGGGGGGGGGGGGCCTATTAAAACTGGGACCTTATTATTTTCCCAGGATAGACGACGCTAAAGTGGTTGATATAGTCTTCGCCACGTGACCCAACAGCGTCCTTCATCCTGGAAATAAACAGTGTCTCCCTCCTCCTCCTCCTTCCCCCTCTCTTCTTCCTTTACCTCCTTCTCACCTTCCCTCTTCCTTCCCTCTTCCTTCAATTGGTGAGATAAGAACGTCTCTAACTCACTACTTAATGGCGTCAATTGATCTCTGAGACTCTATCGTAAGTGTGTGTGAGGGGGGGAGGGGGAGAGGGGGAGGGGGGATTTATCTTACGGTATTTAGATAAGATATTTTTTTTCACGTAAGATAATTTGATAAGGTTTAGTTTTGGTTAATGGAAGAATTATTATTGTTACTAGCAGTTGGCGTTAATGTTGTTGCTTTTTAATGTTGCTAGTGGCGTTGATGTTGCAAATTACTGTTGCTAGTGGTGTTAATGTTGTTGCTAGTGGCGTTGATGTTGCAAGTTACTGTTGCTAGTGGCGAGAGAGAGAGAGTGTTACCTTGCCCTGTTAGACCGGACGTCACCGAAGGGTTGCTCCTCCACCGTCGGGAAGAGCGTCCGACAGTGTACACACATTCTGTCGGTGAGTGTATAAGGGTTATCAGTGTACAGTGTGTGTGGGGGGGGGGGGGGGGCTCAGTCTTTCTCCTCTTCTGTCGGGAATCGAACCTGGGGCCAATCGTTTGTAAGAGGACCCGCCCCAACCTTGTAACTATACCTTCCCAATGTCGATGTGTGATGTGAAATGAGGGAGGTAATTTGATCTCTCTCTCTCTCTCTCTCTCTCTCTCTCTCTCTCTCTGTAATAGTCACCAAGACGAAAAAGTTTTTATTTGACAAAAATTTTTTGATTAGGAAAAAAAATATATTATTATTTTGTTGGTATTTTATTGAATATTATCTTATTTATTTTTTGTTTGTATCTACGACTAAAAAAAACTTTTATTGATGATATTTTGTTATGTTGTAAATTAAACAGAAATATTTCTATTATATGGATTGTAAAAATATTTAGTTTTTCTGATAGTTATTAAAATTACAAAAAAAAGTGATATCTTTTTTTTTTTGGTATATTTGATTGGGAAAAAATATCATTCTTTTTGTACATAGGACAAAATTATTTATTCTTTTTTTTATATAGGAAATTAGTATCTTTTCATATACTTTTATTTGAGAATAAATATTTTTCTCTTTTTGCTTTTGTGATAAAAGTATTTTTTTTTCTTTGGTGTCCAGGAAAAATAAATAAATATATATATCTTGATAAAATCACTCAGGAAAAGGGAAACAACAGAGCACCTTAGCTTTCGTCTTTATTCAAGACATCTTCAGAGGCAACTGAATTACATGGACAGAGAGAGGCTTAAATATACAGGGTGACCTTAAAAACATGAGGTCAGGTCATAATGATGTCATCCACTAATCCCCACACCAACACACACGTAGAGGAGCTTAAGAGAAGGTGGTGACGTGACTAGTCAGGTCAGGTCAAAAATAAGGGACCCACAAAATAACTATCATACATCTAGATCAAAGGTTTTCAAAGCATTTTTAAGCATTATCTTATCCACGTTTTCATTGTGGATTTACATGATATATATATGTGTGTATATATATATTACATTCCTATAATTACGAAAAATAAACTATATTTAATTTACATATTTACGAAAAAAATTCTCATTCATATAAAAAGGAAAAAATCTATTCGTATTTGAATTCATAAACCAAAAAAAAAGTAAAAAAAAAATATTCCTCGTTCATACTTGACCAAAAAAAAAAAAAAGCCATCATAGCTTTTCCAATACCATATGGAAAAAAAAGTTATTTCCCTTTTCAGAATGTTGGGAAAAAAATACTATGTCCCTCTTTTTTGCCTGTCCTCCCTCTATTGGACTGAACTGTGAAAAAATTGTAACTAGTTCATACTGAAGCGAAGGTGGGTGGGGAGAGAGGGGGAGGAGGAGTGGGGTAGAGGAGGAGAGTGGGGAGAGTTGTCATGAGTGGGCCAGACAAATCGATCCTGGAACTGTGAAGGGGAGAAGGGGAGAGAGAGGAGAGGGGGAGAGAAACAAGTGTTCTATCGAGTATGGGGTGATATTGTTCTCTCTATATATATAGATATATCTTTCATGGTATCTCTATCTCTCCGTCTCTCTCTGTCTTTCTCTTAATCTCTCTCTCTCTCTCTCTCTCTCTCTCTCTCTCTCTCTCTCCCTCTCGTTATAAACCTGCGGCTCCATTTATTTCTGTCTCTTTGTAATCCTACCTGTCTCTCTGTCTCTGTCTCCATTTCTCTCTCTCACCATCTTTCTTCTCTCTATCTCTCTTTCTTTATCTCTCTTTCTCTATTTATCTATCCACATGTTTGGGTTGGCTTAGGTTGGGTTAGGTTAGGTTAGTAATAAGGTGTTTAATCATCATCAGGTGAAATAAGAAGGGATTCCTTACCTCCAGTTGACTAGAAAATACAACAAAAAAATGACCCCAAATAAGACGATTTGACTCAGCTATCGACCTAAGCTACACTCGACCGTGGTATTCACTCATCCAGGGTTGTGTCATATAATTTCTATCCTGTGACCTTGACCTATAACCCTATGACCCTGAATAATGTACCAGCACTAGTGGTTGTCGAGATCAAGTTACCTACGAAGAATGAAGATTATGGTTTTTGCTGTTCTTGAAGTATGGTGAGGGGTGGGGGGGGGGGGATAGAGGGGGAGGGATGGGGGGAGATGGGTGATGCGGGGTATAATTATCATGGTAGGTTCCCCGGGTACACACACACACAAAACACTGCCCGACCTACCCACTTGACCTCATCGTTGGCGTGAGTTACGAGGTAAACTTTTAGCACTTGTGAATGTTGAATTTAATCATGGTAGCGTCAACAAGCCTTTAGGCACGACGTACACACACACACCTTGGGGATAAGACACACTTAATTAGATGTTACAAAAATGTTAAGAGATTTAATAAGACTATAAATCACTATTGTAACTTCCTTCCCGTGAAATTTGGTCGTGTGTGTGTGTGTGTATGTGTGTGTGTGTGTGTGTGTGACCTTTACCTCTGACATGTTTTCTCCTGGAATATTTAACTGTATAAGTGTGCCCAAAAAAACCCTAACATTAACCTTTGACCTCGAGTTGTGACCTTGACCAATGACCAATCTTGACGAAACATTAATGGTGTCTTTATAGGTTGTTTACTTAACCTTTGTACCGAGTTTCATTAAAATAGGTCTTGTAGTTATAATGTTAGAGACGTTTTATTATTATTATTATTATTATTATTATTATTATTATTATTATTCATCTTTCTGTATTACCTGAGGATCTTACCTGTTAAGAGTAAATTACCTTCCCACTTAACCAGTTTTAGGGATTCTATTGTATTTATGTACATATTTATACATACAGGTAAGTACACGAACGCAAGAACATACTCAAATGCAGATACACATGGTTCATGAATATCTACACTCAGGCACGCACATACACACACACACACACACACAAACATACAGAAAATACGTACATGGAGAAACACACACACACACACACTACAAAACAATAACTACATGTGTGACCCTCGGGCGGGGATTATAATCTTGAACACATCTCAGTACGAAGCAATTTCCAACAGGTGAATTAATTTGACAGCGACGCTCATCACTACTAGTTATGAGCACAGGGAAAAGTGATGATTTTTTCCCCTTCAAGTTCACCATTTTTATTGTTGTTGGTGAGATTGTCAATAAAGCTCTCCTGATGTTGAAGAAATTGATTATGATATAGCCTTCTGTGTGTGTGTGTGTGTGTGTGTGTGTGTGTGTGTGTCTTACCTAAAGTCAAATTAATACACTATGAGCTGTTATGAGGAGTTTGTTTATCATCGTATTTCAATCATAAATCACACTTTTAATTTATATATTACTCATACACTCACATATGTATACTACACATGTATCATCACTCCCCCCCCCCCTTTAAAAAAATACATATTATACATACATATTTCATCTCTCATAGTTCGCGAATTACCACGGAAAAAAAAATCATATTTCTATTTTCCATTTTTTTAGGAGGGAAGGGGGAGTAATTTTTTCTTTCTCTCTCTCAATATACATCAGTCGTCAAATGAACTCACTGACGTAGTTTCAAAAGATCGTTCACAAAGTCAAAATGAAGAGGTCGACTAGGTAGGTAGCTCTAACACACGCACATACACACACACACACACACACACACACACATACTGTCAGCTGGTTCCCCCTCTGTCAGCTGTATCCTCGTAAATTCCCTCCCAGCTGGTGTTTCTGAGCCAGCTGTTACGTTGCCCTGGCGAACGTCTGCTTGAGGTGGCGAACGTATTATATCATATCTGCATCCAGGAGGGGGGGGGGGTTATCTACGTACACGATCATATCTACATGAGAATACACACACACATGCACACACACACACGCACACACACATGTAGACATACAGTGACGCACATGTGTATACGTATAGATATATCCTCTCATGTCTCTCTGTCCTCACGTATCCCTCTCCCCTCTCACTTCCCTCACCCCTCACAGGTCCCTCACCCCTCACAGGTACCTCTTCCCTCACCCCTCACAGGTCTCTCACCCCTCTCACTTCCCTCACCCCTCACAGGTCCCTCACCCCTCTCACTTCCCTCTCCCCTCTCACTCGTCCACCATCCTCATAAATCGGCTACTGTTTCCCTCCCTGCTTAATCCCTCCTTATTTTCCACCGCCCTTCACCCTTTCCTTCTCCCCCTAGTGTGTCGCGTCCCCCTCCCAGTGTATCGTTTCCCCCAGGGTCCCCTTCTAGTGTTGTGTCCCCCAGTGTGTCCCCATCCCAATGTGGTGATTCCCCCCCCCCTACCCAGTCCACACCCTTCCCTCCTCACCCCTCACCCCCCTCACCCTTCCCTCCTCACCCCTCACCCCCCCTCACCCATCCCTCCTCACCCTTCCCCGCCTATACAAATCATTGGTCACAGATGTTGGTGATGTTAATATTATGTCAAGATCGACAGTTGGGGTCCGGGTGAGGGTGAGCGAGAGGGAGGGAGGGAGGGAGGGAGGGAGGGAGGGAGGGAGGGAGGGAGGGAGGGAGGAGGGAGGGAGGGAGAGAGAAGGGAGGGAGGGAGGGAGGGAGGGTGAGCGAGAGGGAGGGAGGGTGAGCGAGAGGGAGGGAGGGAGAGAGGAAGGGAGGGAGGGAGGGAGGGAGGGAGGGAGGGAAGGAAGGAGGGAGAGAGGGAGGGAGGGTGGGAGAAGAGAATAGGGAATGGGAAGCGAAGGGAGGGGAAAGAAAAAGCGAAGGGAGAGGAGAAAGGAAGAGGGAAGGGACGGGGATGGTACGGAAGATGGTTCACACACTCCCTCCCTCACACACCTTTAACAACACACCTGAAGCTCATTACCATATCATAATGAAAGTTGAAGCATCATTTACCTCAAAGGGAGACACCACAGTGCCTAGGGAGGCGATAGAGAGCCTTAGTTGTCTATACTGGAGGAGACTTTTAAGGAATAATCTCACACGATTTTGTTTTGACCTTTTAAATGGTTTTTGAATCCCGCTTTTGACTAATTTATTTTATTTATTTATTTATTATTGACTATTTATCTGTGTGTGTGTGTGTGTGTGTGTGTGTGTTCTCTTACATTCCTCCACTTCCTGTTGGCTGGCTGTTGTCACTCCTTCAACCTCCTCCATCAAACGTCACTCCCAGCACATGTGGGAGGGAAGAGGGAGAGAGGGAGGGGAAGGGAGAGAAAGGGGGGGGGTAGGGAGGGAACACGAGGGGGCTTAAACAGGGGGTGCGACGAACCAATACACCAATTATGTAGTTGGGGGGGGGAAGATAATTGTCCCCCACAGCTGTCCATAAGAACGATCGTCCTATAGTTACTAGTAGGTATTTAAGGCCGTGAGGTTAGGGGCGTGTTGCTGCGGCTATTCTCCCTTGTTGACACTTTGATGAGGCACGTGGCATGACGAATAATAATTGATGGGTGAATATGAGAGACTCTGAGGCCGGGGGGTGAGGGTGAGGGGTGAGGGTGAGGGGTGAGGGTGAGGGGTGAGGGGTGAGGGAGAGGGGTGAGGGTGAGGGGTGAGGGAGAGGGGTGAGGGGTGAGGGAATGGTGAGATAGGTATAGGTAGTGGGTGGTGATGTAGAGGGTGTGGGAGGGGGGTCGGGTGTCTTATGGTAAGGAAGAAAGGTGAGGTGAGATGGGGTGAGGAGGTGTGAGATAGGTATGGCAGTGTGTGTGTGTGTGTGTGTGTGTGTGTTTTGACTTTACATCCAGGATAAATTAATGTTGTTTGTTTTGTTGTTGTTGTTTTTAACCATGAAATCATTACCATTAACTTACAGTAAATAAAAAAAACAAAAGTTATCTTTATTGAACAAAAAAAAACACTTACGTGACATAGACAGCCATACAGACAGACACACACACACACACACACACCTACATTGACTCATGAGCTATAGTCACTTGAATCATAGTCCTTCTTGATTCACCTACCTGACTCATTGGAAATCTCCCTGACTCACCATCTTCCTCCCTGACTCACCATCTTCCTCCCTGACTCACCATCTTTCTCCTTTACTCACCATCTTCCTCCCTGACTCACCATCTATCTCCCTGACTCACCATCTTCCTCCCTGACTCACCATCTTCCTCCTTTACTCACCATCTTCCTCCTTTACTCATCATCTTCCTCCTTTACTCACCATCTTCCTCCCTGACTCACCATCTATCTCCCTGACTCACCATCTCCCTCCCTGATTCACCATCTTCCTCCCTGACTCACCATCTATCTCCCTGACTCACCATCTATATCCCTGACTCACCATCTCCCTCCCTGACTCACCATCTCCTCCCTGACTCACCATCTCTCTCCCTGACTCACCATCTATCTCCCTGACTCACCATCTTCCTCCCTGACTCACCATCTATCTCCCTGACTCACCATCTTCCTCCCTGACTCACCATCTTCCTCCCTGACTCACCATCTATCCTGCTCACCTATCTCCCTGACTCACCATCTCCCTCCCTGACTCACCATCTTCCTCCCTGACTCACCATCTATCTCCCTGACTCACCATCTCCCTCCCTGACTCACCATCTATCTCCCTGACTCACCATCTCCCTCCCTGACTCACCATCTCCCTCCCTGACTCACCATCTCCCTCCCTGACTCACCATCTATCTCCCTGACTCACCATCTCCCTCCCTGACTCACCATCTTCCTCCCTGACTCACCATCTATCTCCCTGACTCACCATCTATCTCCCTGACTCACCATCTCCCTCCCTGACTCACCATCTCCCTCTCTGACTCACCATCTCTCTCCCTGACTCACCATCTATCTCCCTGACTCACCATCTCCCTCCCTGACTCACCATCTATCTCCCTGACTCACCATCTCCCTCCCTGACTCACGTGAGACCTTCAAAAACTAGGTCTGCACACAAGCGAGGCGCAAGTCATGTTGGGTGATGTCTCAGTTAAAGTTACTCTCGAGTTTGACATTGTACTCAAGGGGTTAAGTCGTCGTACTCGAGGGGTTAAGGCACAGTACTCAAGGGGTTAAGTCATCGTACTCAAGGGGTTAAGGCACAGTACTCAAGGGGTTAAGTCGTCGTACTCAGCGGGTTAAGTCGTCGTACTCAGTCGGGTTAAGTCGTCGTACTCAGTGGGTTAAGTCGTCGTACTCAGTCGGGTTAAGTCGTCGTGCTCAGCGGGTTAAGTCGTCGTGCTCAGCGGGTTAAGTCGTCGTGCTCAGCGGGTTAAGTCGTCGTACTCAGCGGGTTAAGTTATCTTATTCAAGAGGTTAAATGTTTATGGTGATATAATACGTCTCTAGGGGATTTTAGAGCGAATTAAAACTTAATTTGACTCCTACCCTTGTGGCGTCCTCTCTCCCTCCCTCCCTCTCACCCTCCCTCCGTCCCTCCCTCTCTCTCTCTCTCCCTCCCTCCCTCGTTCCTTCTCTTCCTTCCTCATCCTCCCTCCTATCCTCTGCATCCCTTCTCTCCCTTCATTTCTCTCTTCCTGTTCCCTCTAGTTCCCCCTTTCTCTCCCTCCCTCCTTCCCTCCATCCTATTACACCTCTCCTCCTACCTTTCCCTCTCTCTTCCCTTCTTCCTCCCTCCTTCCTTCCCCTTCTCTCCCTCATATGAAGCAATTAACACCCCTCCCCTCACCTCCCAATCTCCTATTCCACTTTCCTCCTCCTTCCTCTTCCTCCCCCATTCCCTTCCTCCTCCTACCTCCCTCCTCCTCTACCTTTCTTCCTTCCCCTTATCAACTTCTCCTTCACTCCTTCATTTCCTCCAACTTCTGTCTATACCCGCCTTCCTCCCTCCTTTATTTCTTCCCTACTACCTTCCCTCCCTCCCTATTACACTCCCTTACTCCCTCCTACTCTCCCTCCCTTAATCCCTCCCTCCCAATTCTCAAAGCTGCTTATGATGGAAGAAAGTGTAACAAGTTTATTTAGGAAAACTCTGAGTTAATCCTTCCTACAGATGCTCTCTCTCTCTCTCTCTCTCTCTCTCTCTCTCTCTCTCTCTCTCTTTTACATGTTTTCCTTCTATCTTTTCTTCTTTTCATTCTTCCTTCCGTCATTCCTTCCTTCACTGATAAATTCCTTGCTTGCCTCCTTCCTATCCTTCCGTCTTTCTTTCATTCATTCATTCATTAAAAATTGTCCTTCCTTCCTTCCTTCCCTTCCTTCCTTCCTTCCTTCCTTCCTTCATTCCTTCCAACACATCGTTCCATAGAAATAAAAATGAGCAATTTAAGATGGAGATAATTAAGGGAGATATATAATTAAGGGCTATAGACAATTAAGGGAGATAATTAAATTAGATAATCAAGGAAGATAATTAAGGAAGATAATGAATGGAGACAATTAAATGAGATAATTAAGAGAGATAAATAAGGGAGATAATTACGGCAGGTAATTAAGGGAGATAATTAAGGCAAGTAATTAAGGGAGATAATTAAGACAGATAATTAAGGGAGATAATTAATTAAAAAGTCATCTGAGAAGTTGGTAGGTAAGGTGCGACTTAAGAACATAAGAACATAAGAATAAGACTTATTGCTAATTACCCGCCAGAGAAGAGATTAACTGCAATTAACATTCGTGAGTAGGAACGCCGAGTTGTTGAAGACCAGATTATAGATGCAGAGAGAGAGAGAGAGAGAGAGAGAGAGAGAGAGAGAGAGAGAGGCATTTACACATACACAGCTAACAGGCATTAACACGTACACAGCTAACAGGCATTAACACGTACACAGCTAACAGGCATTAACACGCACACAGCTAACAGGAATTAACACATACACAGCTAACAAGCATTAACACGTACACAGCTAAAAGGAATTAACACATACACAAGTTGGAAATAATCACAATCACACTCTCCTCACCTGTAACCCTCAAGCGTCACCCTCAAGCGTCACCTTCAAGTGTCACCCACTAGCACTTGAGTCTCACCTAAACACTCAACACAAGCAGCTGCGAGACTCAAAACAATACAACTCAACAACGTATAACAAGAATTCACTGAAGCCAAAAATTAAACCATGAAATTGGATGGAAAACAAAAGTATTCGCCACTATGGAAAATAACACACTGAGGCTACGATAATGTCAGTCAGGTCGTGAGAGGCTGCTGGAGGAGGAGGAGGAGGAGGAAGAGGTGGAGGAGGAGGAGGAGGTGGAAGAGGTGGAGGAGGTGGAGGAGGTCTATAGAAGGGCTTGACTCCTTGCTTCTCTTTCTCTCCTCTCCCCCCCCTCTTTTCCCACCCCCCTCCTCCTCCTCCTTTCTTCCTCCTCCTCCTTCCTGCCTCTCCTCCTCCTAACTGTCGTCTGGAAATGATGAAGGAAATGCTATCGAGACCTTACTTAACTGTGCCCTCTGTGACCGCTAATGGTGGTTGAGTTTACGGTGTGGCCTCATGTGGCACTTGTTGGGTGTGGGGGATTATGGGTAATTAGACTCAGATAATGGCGCCAACCCTCGTGAGCAGGCAGGGCCCAGGGACCGTCCACGCGCTGATGGTGGTGGGGGTGGTGGTGGGTGGGGGTGAGGGTGGGGGTGAGGGTGGGTGGGGGTGGGGGTGGTGGTGAGGGTGGTGGTGAGGGTGGGGGTGGTGGTGAGGGTGGTAGCGGGGGTGGGGGTGGTGGTGGTGGGGGTGGTGGTGGTGGGGGTGGTGGTGGTGGGGGCGAGGGTGGTAGTGAGGGTGGTGTTGGGGGTGGTAGTGAGGGTGGTAGTGAGGGTGGGGGTGGTGGTGAGGGTGGTAGCGGTGGTGGTGGTGGTGGTGGTGGTGGTGGTGGGGGTGGAGGTGGTGGTGAGGGTGGTAGTGAGGGTGGTGGTGGGGGTGGTAGTGAGGGTGGTGGTGGGGGTGGTAGTGAGGGTGGTAGTGAGGGTGGTGGTGGGGGTGGTGGTGGTGGGGGTGGTGGTAGTGGTGGTGGTAGTAGGGGTGGTAGTAGGGGTGGTAGTGAGGGTGGTGGTGGGGGCGCTGGTGGGGGTGAGTGGGGTAGTGGTGGGGGTGCTGGTGGGGGTGCTGGTGGGGGTGGAGGTGGTGGGGATAGTGGTGGTGGTAGTAGGGGTGGTAGTGAGGGTGGTGGTGGGGGCGCTGGTGGGGGTGAGTGGGGTAGTGGTGGGGGTGCTGGTGGGGGTGGGGGTGGAGGGGATAGTGGTGGTGGTAGTGATAGGGGTGAGGGTGGTGGTGATGCAGCTGATGGTGGTAGTTGTGGTTGTTTGTGTCATTTCCCTACCACCATTACCACCGTCATACACAATTAATTACACTCAAGGAAGGTAATAACTAACTTAAGCTAGTTTGTCTTTTTCTTCACACTGGTGACCTTGACCCGTGACCTTGACCCGTGACTTTGAGCCGTGACCATATGACCTTGACCTTGTGTGGTTCCTTGGTTGTAATGGTTGACCTCATGGTAGTTAAATGGAAGAGGAAGACATGAGGCCTCTCTCTCTCTCTCTCTCTCTCTCTCTCTCTCTCTCTCTCTCTCTCTCTCTCTCTCTCTCTCTCACACACACACAATTTACATTCTGCCCGCCGAGTTTTTCTTATCACAGTATGAACTTTTCTATCGCTAAAGACCATCCTGGGTAAAGTAAATTATTAAGGATGGTTGACTAATGAAGAAGAGAATGGCACACACACACACACACACACACACACACACACACACACACACACACACACACACACACACACACACACCCTCAGATTGATGATACAGTACGGGAAAAAAATCTAACCTAATAAAAATTTCAGTTTAATCCAAATCAGAGGAGGGAAAAAAGGCAAGATACTGAGGCACTTAAGGAAATAAAACTCTACCTGACCTCAAAAAAAGGGAAGGTGGAAAAATATTCTAATTAAGACTTCAGGTAAAAAAGTTAGTTGATAAACTTTTGGTGAAAAACTTTGAATACTCGAGTCTGCCTCAGCGGTGGGGGGGGGGGGGGAGTCATGGGGATGGGATGAGAGAGGGGGGAAGGGGGGGGTTGGGATGAGGGAGGGGGAGTTCTTAGGAGTGAGGGAGGAGGAAGGGGGATCTTGGTGGTAGGAAGATGGGAAAAGGGTTCTGGGGTGGTGGGGGTGGTGGGGGTGGGGGAGAGGAGAGAAGGAAAGGGTCTGGCGATAACTTTAGGACTGCCTTAAGGAGGTTTACGGTAGCACCTGGAGGCAAGGGGATAGAAGGATGGAGGTGTCTGGCGATAATTATAGGTCAGCCTTGAGATTAGTGTAAGGGGGGGGGGGGGTGTGGCGATGATTTTAGGGCAGCCCCAGGATTATATTATAGCTTTCCAGGTCTAGGGAAGCCTAAGATGCAAGGTAGGGGGCTGGCGATAACTATGGGGCAGCCCTAAGATGGTAGGTGTGACCCTGAGAGACATCCAGCTACAAGGGTCATGACCTGAGCTTCGTTGTTGTTGTTGTTGTTTTGATTAATGTGGTGAGAGAGAGAGAGAGAGAGAGAGAGAGAGACAGAGAGAGAGAGAGAGAGAGAGAGAGAGAGAGAGACAGAGAGAGAGAGAGAGAGGAGGTAGGGAAGGAAGGACAATAACAGAGATCATTAACATATGGGTGATAAATATGTATGAGGCGGAGAGTCAATGTTGACCTCCCAGTCACCCGCTAACACTGATACTCCCTTATACTGTATACACTCCCTCATACTCCCTTATACTGTATACACTCCCTCATACTCCCTTATACTGTATACACTCCCTCATACTCCCTTATACTGTATACACTCCCTCATACTCCCTGATATTGTATACACTCCCTCATACTCCCTTATACTGTATACACTCCCTCATACTCCCTTATACTGTATACACTCCCTCATACTCCCTGATACTGTATACACTCCCTCATACTCCCTGATACTGTATACACTCCCTTATACTCCCTGATACTGTACACATCCCTTATACTCCCTAGTCTTATCATTATTAAAACAGCCTAACCTCCACTCTTGGCCTCGTTAACTGTGAGGTAAATATCCGTGAGTTTGAGAGACTTGGCCGCTGGGAGACATCCGCCACAGTTAGTATACATGACTCTTTCATTACTGAGTGTTTACCGTAGAGGGCAGAGTTACACCCCTACACCCGCCCCTACGCCCACACACAGCCCTTACACCCTCACGCCCTCCTCTACACCCACCCCTCAACACCCTCCTACACCCTCCCCAGCAGCTTAGTGGCGGCGAGCCAGAGGGGGACATAACCAGTTCAGCTTTTGCTTAATTAATTACCTGTGAATACCTGTGATATGACCAGGTGAGGCCAGTCCGTTCCTCCGTCCCTTCCCCCCTCACCCCGTCCTTCTCTCTCTCTCTCTCTCTCTCTCTCTCTCTCTCTCTCTCTCTCTCCTTCTCCCCATCTCGTGTTCTCAATGATTCATACGTGATCATTTTCCCCTAAATAAACAAGAGGAAGAAGAGAAGGTAACTCTCATAGTCTAACATATTAATCTAAGTGTGTTTGTATGTCACTCATTAATATTCATGCAACTATATATAGATACAACTAAGAGAATATAACTACTTTCTCTTCCTTTAAGTTAATTAACATGAAGGTAAAGAATAAGATTAACATTTCAGTTAATATCGATAGATGGTGTTAAAAATATTGTTAATGTTTGATTTATGTTGTGTTTATATAGATTAATACTGATGATGTTTGATAAATACAGAAGTTGTAGTGATTAAATTGATTTTATCTTGACGTATTTTTAGATCCGGTTTTTTTTATAATGAATTACTCCCTGTGTGTTTATCTTTAGTCGCCATCAACAAGCACTGTCCGTCTATCCATCTATCCGTCAGTTAATTTGTCCGTCCGTCTGCTTGTTAGTCCGTCCGTCCGTCCGCCTGAACAACAATAACAATGGTTCTAGTGGGTGGATGTCGTTGTATATCCTGTGACAAGAAATATTTCCTTCTCATCTACCACAAGAAACTCTGGATGATATGAACTGTGTTGTCCTTAACTCCCATATATTTCCTCCCTCAAGACATGCCAATATTCCATCATTTTCTAAGATAACTATTAAGTTTGTCTTTTACGAATGAACCTCTTCTGTTTTCTCTCTAAGTTCACACCTATATTTCGTCTACCAGGTAAAAAGATTGACTTCTCCATAAAACTAAACATCTTGTTCTCCTGGTAGGGTCGTGTCCTCTGCCTTGCTCCTGCTGGTGTGCGGTAGTGACTCCTCCTCCGTCAGGTGCCCCCCCCCCCTCCCTGCTAAACACTGTTGACACAGCCTCCTGCCAAAACTCGCTTTTAATCAATTGCAATATGAGTCGCTTTGAAATGGGATATTACTGTTAGATGGTCCCCGTTGTCGCAAGGTAGAGAGAGAGAGAGAGAGAGAGAGAGAGAGAGAGAGAGAGAGAGAGAGAGAGAGAGATGTACCGTATGTGAAGGGAGAGGAGGAGTGAGGTAGGGTGCAGGCATGCATTGAGTGAGAGGTGTGTGGGAGAGCAGGTGTAAATGTGTGGTAGTGCAGGTGTGTGTGTGTGTGTGTGTGTGTGTGTGTGTGTGTGTGTAATAATAATAATAATAATAATAATCGGTTTATTGAAAAAGTTTGCAGCCCGACGTCTGAAAATATACATTGGACATAAATGACTTATTACATATATTGGTGGTTTAACAAAAGTCTTCATTAGAGAAAGGTGAAGGAACATACAGTGAACATACAGATTAATGTTTACAGCGGAGGTCACGTAGGTCATGTGTGCTGAGGTGAACAGCAGACACGTAGTGTAGTAACTCCCTCACAGGTGGTGTGTGATAAGAGAGTTTGAAGAAGTTACAACAGGGAGGGAGGTGGTAAAGAAGAGAGAGAGAGAGAGAGAGAGAGAGAGAGAGAGAGAGAGAGAGAGAGAGAGAGAGCACATTACAACTTTACTACTCAATGTTGTGACTCGAATCAAGATGTTTATATCACTTCAGACCCTCTCCTCGCCTCCCCTCTCCAATCCCTCTCACTCTCTCTGTCCTCCAACCTCTCTCACACACACACTCTCTCTCTCTCCACAAGACACTCACACACTCCACGCACTTATAAACTTATAGAAGGACTCGAGTGTGGTGGTAACTTTACGTGAATGGTAAATCGATTTGTATGATCCCTTTTTCGAATCTTTTTTTGCCAACTCTCTTAGTGACTGTATTTGTGGCCTCTGTAAACCACTCATGTGCACCTTATATGCACGTACACACTGTGCGCTCTCTGTACACACACTCACTGTACACCTAGTGCGCCAAGGATTGTGTAATCTGCTTGTTTATTCCCCCCTCCCCCCCCCCCTTTTCCTCCCTCTCTCCCTGCCACCTTTCCTCCCTCTCATGCTCTCTACCTCCCCCTTCTCTCCCTCCCCCCTTCTCTCCCACCTTTCCTCCTTCTCTTCCTGCCTGGCCAACCTTTCTTCTCACGACCTGGTGTGTGTGTGTGTGTGTGTGTGTGTGTGTGTTTCTTTGATTGTCCCTTTGTTATTTATGTTTCTGTCTGTCTGTCTGTCTGTCTCTGTTATTAATTTTCTTCCACACACACACACACACACACACCTCACCCTCCTAGTTCCTCGTTGCCTCCCCCTCCCCCCTCTCTCCCTGCCCCCCCCCTTCTTCTCCCCCTACCCCCCCCCTCTTATTCACGGTCTTTTCTGAGTGAGACGAAAAAATAAACAGTTTTAGCAATTAAGGTGCCGTAACGGGAGACAAGAGCCCTTGGCAATAATAATCAGGCATCTCACTCACTCACTCTTTCCCCTTCCTTCCCTTATTCCCCTTTTCTTTCCCCCTCCCTTCCCCTCTTTCTCCTCTCGTCCCTTCTTTCTCCCCCTCCTCTCTATCTCCTCCTTTCCCCTCCCTTTGCCTTCTTTCCTCTCTCTCTCTCTCTCTCTCTCTCCTCCACTTCCCCTCTTCCTTCTCCATCCCTCCTCTCTCTCCCACTCCCCATTCCCTCTTTTTCCCCCTTTCCTCTCTCTCTCTTTCTCTTCTATCCCTCCTCCCTTCCCCGATACACTTTCCAGTAACCCCCCTCCCCCGTTATAATGATTCAGATCCGACTCTATAGGTGATGGATCCGATACTATTGGGATTGAATCCGATAACAGAGAGGTTGGATCCGATGGCAAACTCGTTGGACGTGAGTGTAAATCTGACGACAAAAGGTCTGGATCCGATACCAAACCCGCTTTAGGAAGGGGAATTGAATCCGATATCAAACCTACTTTAAGGAGGAGTTGGATTCATTAGCAGATCCACTTTAAGAAGAGGCTTTGAATCTTATACCAGACCCGTTTTTAAGAGGGATTTCATTGGCTTCAAGAGGGATTTGATCTGCTTTAGAGGGGTTGGATCCATATCAAGAGGGGGTTGGATTCGCATTAAAGAGGGGGGTTGGATCCACTTTAAGAGAGATTGGATCCACTTTAAGAGGATCGGATTCGTTTTAAGAGAATGGCATCCGCTTTAAGAGCAGCAGATCCGCTTTAAGAGGATCGGATCCTCTTCAAAAGTGAGTTTGATCCACTGTAAGAGGATCGGATTCGCGTTAAGGGGATCGGATCCGCCTTAAGAGGATCAGATCCGCTTTAAGAGGATCGGATTCACTTCAATAGGGGGTTGGATCCGATACCAGACCCTGCACGAGAGGGTTGCAGATCAAGAGAGATAATGGGCTAGGGGACTGAGGCGATCCTGGGCCGGGGAGCCAATGATGTTAATGAGATTGAACACTGTTCTCTGTTCTATCTCTCTCTCTCATCTCTCTCTCTCTCT
>CAUDMG010002162.1:0-54905 GCA_958450375.1 Homarus gammarus
TGCCGCCACTCTTTCTTACGGCTCCCCTGCCGCCGTTAATCGCCCGTAAGGCGATTGCCGCCACTCGTTCTTACGGCCCCCCCTGCCGCCGTTAATCGCCGCCAAAATTTTCCAAAAATTTTCCCAAATTTTCCCAAAATTTTCAGAAAATTTTCCGAATTTTCCAAAAATTTTCTCAAATTTTCCAAAAATTTTCGAAAATTTTCCAAAAATTTTCTCAAATTTTCCAAAAATTTTCCAAAATTTTCCAAAATTTTCCAAAAATTTTCCAAAATTTTCCAAAAATTTGTCAAAATTTTCCAAAATTATCCAAAAATTTTCCAAAATTTTCCAAAAATTTTCCAAAAATTTCAAAAATTTTCCAAAATTTTTCAAAAATTTTCCAAAATTTTTCAAAAATTTTCCAAAATTTTCCAAAAATTTTCCAAAATTTTCCAAAAATTTTCCAAAATTTTCCAAAAATTTTCCAAAATTTTCAAAAAATTTTCCAAAATTTTCCAAAAATTTTCCAAAAATTTTCCAAAATTATCCAAAACTTTCCAAAAATTTTCCAAAACTTTCCAAAAATTTTCCAAAATTTTCCAAAATTTTCCAAAAATTTCCAAAAAATTTCCAAAAATTTTCCCAAAATTTTCCCAAAAATTTTCCAAAATTTTCCAAAAATTTTCCAAAATTTTCCAAAATTTTCCCAAAAATTTTCCAAAATTTTCCAAAATTTTTCAAAAATTTTTCAAAAATTTGGAAATTTTCCAAAATTTTTCAAAAAATTTTCCAAAATTTTCCAAAATTTTCCAAAAATTTTCCAAAATTTTCCAAAAATTTTCCCAAAATTTTCCAAAAATTTTCCAAAATTTTCCAAACATTTTCCAAAATTTTTCAAAATTTTTCAAAAATTTTTCAAAAATTTTGGAAAATTTTCCAAAATTTTTCAAAAAATTTTCCAAAATTTTCCAAAATTTTCCAAAAATTTTCCAAAATTTTCCAAAAATTTTCCAAAATTTTCCAAAAATTTTCCAAAATTTTCCAAAAATTTTCCAAAATTTTCCAAAAAATTTTCCAAAATTTTCCAAAAATTTTCCCAAAATTTTTCCAAATTTTTCAAAATTTTTTCAAAATTTTTCAAAAATTTTTGCGAAAATTTTGGAAAATTTTTCAAAAAATTTTCCAAAATTTTCCAAAATTTTCCAAAAATTTTCCAAAATTTTCCAAAAATTTTCCAAAATTTTCCAAAAATTTTCAAAATTTTCCAAAATTTTCCAAAATTTTCCAAAAATTTTCCAAAAATTTTTCTCAAAATTTTCCAAAATTTTTCCAAAAATTTTCCAAAATTTTTGGAAAATTTTTCCCAAAATTTTCCAAAAAATTTTCAAAAATTTTCCAAAAATTTTTCCAAAATTTTCAAAAATTTTCCAAAAATGTTCCAAAATTTTCCAAATTTTCCAAAATTTTCCAAAATTTTCAAAAAATTTTTCCAAATTTTCAAAATATTTTCCAAAATATTTTCCAAAATTTTCCCAAATATTTTCCAAAATTTCCAAAAATTTTCCAAAATTTTCCAAAATTTTCCAAAATTTTTCCAAAATTTTCCAAAAATTTTTCCAAAATTTTCCAAAAATTTTCCAAAATTTTCAAAAATTTTCCCAAAATTTTCCAAAAATTTCCCAAAATTTTCCAAAAAATTTTTCCAAAATTTCCCAAATTTTCCAAAAATTTTCCAAAATTTTCCAAAATTTTCCAAAATTTTCCACAAATTTCCAAAATATTCCAAAAATTTTCCAAAAATTTTCCAAATTTTTCAAAAATTTTCCAAAAATTTTCCAAAAATTTTCCACAAATTTTCAAATTTTTCACAAAATTTTCCAAATTTTGGAAAATTTTCCAAAATTTTTCAAAAATTTTCCAAAATTTTCCAAAAAATTTTCCAAAAATTTTCCAAAATTTTCCAAAAATTTCCAAAATTTTCCAAAAATTTTTCCAAAATTTTCCAAAATTTTCCAAAATTTTCCAAAAAATTTTCCAAAAATTTTCCAAAATTTTTCAAATTTTCAAAAATTTTCCAAAAATTTGGAAAATTTTCACAAAATTTTTCAAAAAATTTTTCCAAAAATTTTCCAAAATTTTCCAAAAATTTCCAAAATTTTCCAAAAATTTTCCAAAATTTTCCAAAAATTTTCCAAAATTTTCCAAAAATTTTCCAAAATTTTCCAAAAATTTTCCAAAATTTTCCAAAATTTTCAAAAAATTTTCAAAAAATTTTCCAAAATTTTTCAAAATTTTTCCACAATTTTCCTAAAATTTTCCAAAATTTTCCCAAAATTTCCAAAATTTTCCAAAATTTTCCAAAATTTTTCCCAAAATTTTCCAAAATTTCCAAAATTTTCCAAAAATTTTCCAAAAATTTTCCAAAAATTTTCCAAAAATTTTCCAAACTTTCCAAAAATTTTCCCAAAACTTTCCAAAAATTTTCCAAAATTTTCCAAAAATTTTCCAAAATTTTCCAAAAATTTTCCAAAATTTCCAAAATTTTCCAAAAATTTTCCAAAAATTTTCCAAAATTTCCAAAAATTTTCTCAAAATTTTCCAAAATTTTCCAAAAATTTTCCAAAATTTTCCAAAAATTTTCCAAAATTTTTCCAAAATTTTCCAAAATTTTTCCAAAAATTTTCCCAAAATTTTTCCAAAATTTTCCAAAATTTTTCCAAAATTTTTCCAAAATTTTTCATAAAATTTTTCAAAAATTTTCCAAACAAATTTTTCGAAAAATTTTCCAAAAATTTTCCGAAAATTTTCCAAAATTTTCAAAAATTTCCAAAAATTTTCCCAAAAATTTTCCAAAAATTTTCAAAATTTTCCAAAAATTTTCCAAAATTTTCCAAAAATTTTCCAAAATTTTCTCCAAAATTTTCAAAAATTTTCCAAAAATTTTCCAAAATTTTCAAAATTTTCCAAAATTTTCCCAAAAATTTTCCAAATTTTCCAAAATTTTCCAAAATTTTCCAAAAATTTTCCAAAATTTTCCCACAAAATTTTCCAAAAATTATCCAAAAATTTATCCGAAAAATTTTCCAAAAATTTTCCCAAAATTTTCCTACAAATTTTCCACAAAAATTTTTCCAAAAATTTACCCAAATTTTCCAAAAATTTTCCAAATTTTCCAATATTTTCCAAAAATTTTCCAAAATTTTTCCAAAAAATTTTCCAAAATTTCCAAAAATTTCCAAAATTTTCCAAAAATTTTTCAAAAAATTTCCAAAAATTTTCAAAAATTTTCCCAAAATTTTCCAAAATTTTCCAAAAATTTTCCAAAATTTTCCTAAAAATTTTCCAAAATTTCCAAAATTTTCAAAAATTTTCCAAAATTTTCCAAAAATTTTTCCACAAATTTTCCAAAAATTTTCCAAAATTTTCCAAAAATTTTCCAAAAATTTTCAAAACATTTTCCAAAATTTTGCCAAAAATTTTCCAAAAATTTTCACAAAATTTTCCAAAATTTTTCAAAAAATTTTTCCAAAAAATTTTCCAAAATTTTTCAAAAATTTTTCCACAATTTTCCAAAATTTTCCCAAAATTTTTCCAAAAATTTTCCAAAATTTTTTCCAAAATTTTCCAAAATTTTCCAAAATTTTCCAAAAATTTTCCAAAAATTTCCAAAATTTTCCAAAAATTTTCCCAAAATTTTCCAAAATTTTCCAAAAATTTTCCAAAATTTTCCAAAATTTTAAAAAATTTCCAAAAATTTTCCAAAATTTTCAAAAATTTTCCAAAATTTTCCAAAAATTTTTCCAAAATTTTCCAAAAATTTTCCAAATTTTCCAAAATTTTGCCAAAAATTTTCCAAAATTTTCCAAAATTTTCCAAAATTTTCCAAAATTTTCCAAAAATTTTCCAAAATTTTCCAAAAATTTTCAAAATTTTCCAAAATTTTCCAAAAATTTTCCAAAATTTTCCAAAATTTTCCAAAAATTTTCCAAAATTTTTCCAAAATTTTCCAAAAATTTTCCAAAATTTTCCAAAAATTTCCAAAAATTTTCCAAAAATTTTCCAAAATTTTCCAAAAATTTTCCAAAAATTTTTCCAAAAATTTTCCAAAATTTTCCAAAATTTTCCAAAATTTTCAAAAAATTTTCCAAAATTTTCCAAAAATTTTCCAAAATTTTCCAAAAAATTTCCAAAATTTTTCCAAAAATTTTCCAAAATTTTCCAAAATTTTCCAAAATTTTCCAAAATTTTCCAAAATTTTCCAAAATTTTCCAAAAATTTTCCAAAATTTTCCAAAAATTTTCCAAAATTTTCCAAAAATTTTCCAAAATTTTCCAAAAATTTTCCAAAATTTTCCAAAAAATTTTCCAAAATTTTCCAAAATTTTCCAAAATTTTCCAAAAATTTTCCAAAATTTTCCAAAAATTTTTCCAAAATTTTCCAAAATTTTCCAAAATTTTCCAAAAATTTTCCAAAATTTTCCAAAAATTTTCCAAAATTTTCCAAAAAATTTTCCAAAATTTTCCAAAAATTTTCCAAAAATTTTCCAAAATTTTCCAAAAATTTCCAAATTTTTCCAAAATTTTTCCAAAAATTTTCCAAAATTTTCCAAATTTTCAAAAATTTTCCAAAATTTCCACAAAATTTTCCAAAATTTTCAAAAATTTTCCAAAAATTTTCCAAAATTTTCCAAAAATTTTCCAAAAATTTTCAAAATTTTCCAAAATTTTCCGAAATTTTCCCAAAAATTTTCCGAAATTTTCCAAAATTTTCCACAAATTTTCAAAAATTTTCCAAAAATTTTCCAAAATTTTCCAAAAATTTTCCAAAATTTTCCAAAAATTTTCCAAAATTTTCCAAAATTTTTCCAAAATTTTCCAAAATTTTTCCAAAATTTTTCCAAAATTTTCCAAAAATTTGCCAAAATTTTCCAAAATTTTTCAAAATTTTTCCAAAAATTTTCGAAATTTTCCGAAAAATTTCCCAAAATTTTCCAAAAATTTTCCAAAAATTTTCCAAAAAATTTTCCAAAATTTTCCAAAAATTTTCAAAAATTTTCCAAAATTTTCCAAAATTTTCCAAAATTTTCCAAAATTTTCCAAAAATTTTCCAAAATTTTTCAAATTTTCCACAAATTTTCCAAAAATTTTCCCAAAAATTTTCCATAAATTTTCAGAAAATTTTCCAAAAATTTTCCAAAATTTTCCGAAATTTTCCGAAAATTTTCCAAAAATTTTCAAAAATTTTCGAAAAATTTTCCAAAATTTTCCAAAATTTTCCAAAATTTTCCAAATTTTCCAAAAATTTTCCAAAATTTTCCAAATTTTCCAAAAATTTTCCAAAAATTTTCAAAATTTTTCCAATTTTCCAAAAATTTTCCCAAAATTTTCCCAAAATTTTTCCAAAAATTTTCCAAATTTTCAAAATTTTCCAAAAATTTTCCAAAATTTTCCAAAAATTTTCCAAAATTTTTCCAAAATTTTCCAAAATTTTTCCAAAAATTTTCCAAAATTTTCCAAAAATTTCCAAAATTTTTCCAAAATTTTCCAAAATTTTCCAAAAATTTTCCCAAAATTTTCCAAAATTTTCCAGAAATTTCAAAATTTTCCAAAATTTTCCCAAAAATTTTCCGAAATTTTCCAAAAATTTTCCAAAATTTTCCAAAATTTTCCAAAAATTTTCCCAATTTTCCAAAAATTTTCCAAAATTTTCAAAAAATTTTCAAAAATTTTCAAAATTTTCCAAAATTTTCCAAAATTTCCAAAATTTTCCAAATTTCCAAAATTTTCCACAACTTTTCCCAAATTTTCCAAAAATTTTACCAAACTTTCCAAAACTTTACAGAAAATTTCCAAAAATTTTCCAAAATTTTCCAGAAATTTTCCAAAATTTTTCCAAAAATTTTCCAATTTCCAAAATTTTCCCAAAATTTTCCAAAATTTTCCAAATATTTTCCAAATTTTTCCCAAAAATTTTCCAAAAATTTTCCAAAATTTTCCAAAATTTTCCAAAATTTTCCAAAAATTTCCAAAATTTTTCCAAAATTTTCCAAAATTTTCCAAATTTTCCAAAAATTTTCCAAAATTTTCCAAAAAATTTTCAAAATTTCCCAAAATTTTCCAAAATTTTCCAAATTTTCCAAAAATTTTTCCAAAATTTTCCAAAAATTTTCCAAAATTTTCCAAAATTTTCCAAAAATTTTCCAAAAATTTCACAAAATTTTCAAAAATTTTCCAAAAATTTTCAAATTTTCCAAATTTTCCAAAATTTTTCCAAATTTTCCAAAAATTTCCAAAAATTTTCCAAAATTTTCCAAAATTTTCCAAAAATTTCCAAAAATTTCCAAAAATTTTCCAAAAATTTTCCAAAATTTTCCAAAATTTGTCCAAAATTTCCAAAATTTCCCAAAATTTTCCGAAATTTTTCCAAAATTTTCCAAATTTTGGAAAATTTTCCCAAATTTTTCCAAAATTTTCCGAAAATTTTCCAAGATTTTCCCAAAATTTTCCAAAATTTTTCCAAAATTTTCCAAAAATTTTCCAAAATTTTCCGAAAATTTTCCAAAAATTTTCCAAAATTTTCCAAAAATTTCCAAAATTTTCCAAAATTTTCCAAAATTTTCCAAAATTTTCCAAAATTTTTCCAAAAATTTTCCAAAATTTTCCAAAAATTTTCCAAAATTTTCCAAAAATTTTCCAAATTTTCCAAAATTTTCCAAAATTTTCCAAAAATTTTTCCAAAATTTTCCAAAAATTTTCCAAAATTTTCCAAAAATTTTTCCAAAAATTTTCCAAAATTTTCCAAAATTTTCCAAAAATTTTCCAAAATTTTCCAAAAATTTTCCAAAATTTTTCCAAAAATTTTCCAAAAATTTTCCAAAATTTTCCAAAATTTCCAAAATTTTCCAAAAATATTTCCACAAAATTTTTCCAAAATTTTCCAGAAATTTTTCCAAAATTTTCCAAAATTTTCCAAAAATTTTCCCAAAATTTTCCAAAATTTTCCAAAATTTTCCAAAAATTTTCCAAAATTTACAAAATTTTCCAAAAATTTCTCCAAAAATTTTCCAAAATTTTTCCAAAAATTTCCAAAATTTTCCAAAAATTTTCCCAAATTTCCAAAATTTTCCAAAATTTTCCACAAATTTTCCAAAATTTTCAAAAATTTTCCATCCAAATTTTCCAAAAATTTTCCGAAATTTTCCAAAATTTTCCAAATTTTTCCAAAATTTCCCAAAAATTTTCCAAATTTTTCCAAAAATTTTTCCAAAATTTTCCAAAATTTTCCAAAATTTTCCAAAATTTTCCAAAATTTTCCAAAATTTTCCAAAAATTTTCCCAAAATTTTTCCGAAATTTTCCAAAATTTTCCAAAATTTTCCAAAATTTTCCAAAAATTTTCCAAAATTTTCCAAAATTTTCCAAATTTTCACAAATTTTCCAAAAATTTTCAAAAAATTTTCCGAAAATTTTCCAAAAATTTCCAGAAATTTTCCAAAATTTTCCAAAATTTTCCAAATTTTCCAAAAATTTTCCAAAATTTTCCAAGAATTTTCCAAAAATTTCTCCAAAATTTTCCAAAATTTTCCAAAATTTTCCAAAATTTTCCAAAAATTTTCAGAAATTTTCCAAAAATTTTCAGAAATTTTCCAAAAATTTTCAGAAATTTTCCAAAAATTTCCCAAAATTTTCCAAAATTTTTCCAAAATTTTCCAAAAATTTTCCAAAATTTTCCAAAATTTTCCAAAAACTTTCCAAAAATTTCCAAAAATTTTCCAAAATTTTCAAAAAATTTTCCAAAATTTTCAAAAAATTTTCCAAAATTTTCCAAAATTTTCAAAAATTTTCGAAAATTTTCCAAAATTTTTCAAAAATTTTCCAAAATTTTCCAAAATTTTCCAAAATTTTCCAAAAATTTTCCAAAATTTTCCAAAAATTTTCAAAAATTTTCCAAAAATTTCCAAAATTTTTCCAAAGATTTCCAAAAATTTTCCAAATATTTCCAAAAATTTTCCAAATATTTTCCAAAAATTTTGCAAAAATTTTGCAAAAATTTTCCAAAAATTTTCCAAAAATTTTCCAAAATTTTTCAAAATTTTTCAAAAATTTTCAAAAATTTTCCAAAAATTTTCCAAAAATTTCCAAAATTTTCCAAAAATTTTCCAAAATTTTCCAAAAATTTTCCAAAATTTTCCAAAAATTTTCCAAAATTTTCAAAAAATTTTCCAAAATTTTCCAAAAATTTTCCAAATATTTTCCAAAATTTTCCAAAAATTTTCCAAAATTTTCCAAAAATTTTCCAAAATTTTCCAAAAATTTTCCAAAAATTTTCCAAAATTTTTCAAAATTTTTCAAAAATTTTTCAAAAATTTTCCAAAATTTTCCAAAAATTTTCCAAAATTTTCAAAGAATTTTCAGAAATTTTTCCAAAATTTTTCCAAAAATTTTCCAAAATTTTCCAAAAAATTTCAAAAATTTTCCAAAATTTTCCAAAAACTTTCCAAAATTTTCCAAAAATTTTCCAAAATTTTCCAAAAATTTTCCAAAATTTTCCGAAAATTTTCCAAATTTTCCAAAATTTTCCAAAAATTTCTAAAAATTTTCCAAAATTTTCCAAGAATTTTCCAAAATTTTCCAAAACTTTCCAAATTTTCCAAAATTTTCCAAAAATTTTCCTAAAATTTTCCAAAAATTTTCCAAAAATTTTCCAAAATTTTTCAAAAATTTTCCAAAATTTTTCAAAAATTTTCCACAATTTTCCAAAAATTTTCCAAAATTTTCCAAAAATTTTCCAAAATTTTCCAAAAATTTTCCAAAATTTTCCAAAAATTTTCCAAAAATTTTCCAAAATTTTCCAAAAATTTCCAAAATTTTCCAAAAATTTTCCAAATTTCCAAAATTTTCCAAAATTTTTCCAAAATTTTCCAAAATTTTCCAAAATTTTCCAAAAATTTTCCAAAATTTTCCAAAAATTTTCCAAATTTTCCAAAATTTTTCCAAAATTTTCCAAAATTTTCCAAAATTTTCCAAAAATTTTTCCAAATATTTCCAAAAATTTTTCAAAAATTTCCAAAAATTTTTCAAAAATTTCCAAAAATTTTCCAAAATTTTCCAAAAATTTTCCAAAATTTTCCAAAAATTTTCCAAAAATTTTCCAAAATTTTCCAAAAATTTTCCAAAATTTTCCAAAAATTTTCCAAAATTTTCCAAAAATTTTCCAAAATTTTCCAAAATTTTCCCAAATTTTTCCAAAATTATCCAAAATTTTCCAAAAATTTTCCAAAATTTTCCAAAAGTTTCCAAAAATTTTCCAAAATTTTCCAAAAATTTTCCAAAATTTTCCAAAAGTTTTCCAAAATTTTCCAAAAATTTTCCAAAGATTTCCAAAAATTTTCCAAAATTTTCCAAAAATTTTCCGAAATTTTCCAAAATTTTCCAAAAATTTTCCAAAATTTTCCAAAAATTTTCCAAAAATTTTCCAAAATTTTCCAAAAATTTTCCAAAATTTTCCAAAAATTTTCCAAAATTTTCCCAAAATTTTCCAAAAATTTTCCAAAAATTTTCCAAAATTTTCCAAAATTTTCCAAAATTTACCAAAATTTTCCAAAATTTTCCAAAATTTTCCAAAATTTTCCAAAAATTTTCCAAAATTTTTCAAAATTTTCCACAATTTTCCAAAAATTTTCCAAAATTTTCCAAAAATTTTCCAAAATTTTCCAAAATTTTTCCAAAAATTTTCCAAAATTTTCCAAATTTTCCAAAAATTTCCAAAAATTTTCCAAAATTTTCCAAAAATTTTCCAAAAATTTTCCAAAATTTTCCACAATTTTCCAAAAATTTTCCAAAATTTTCCAAAATTTTCCAAAATTTTCCAAAAATTTTCCAAAATTTTCCAAAAATTTTCCAAAATTTTCCAAAAATTTTCCAAAATTTTCCAAAAATTTTCCAAAATTTTCCAAAAATTTTTGAAAAATCTGGGGAAATTTTTGGAAAATCTGGGGAAATTTCTAAAAAATCTAGGGAATTTTTTGGAAAATCTAGGGAAATTTTTGGAAAATCTGGGGAAATTTCCAAAAATTTTCCAAAAATTTCCAAAAATTTTCCAAAAATTTCACAAATTATCCAAAAATTTAAAAAATTTCCCCAGATTTTCCAAAAATTTCCCTAGATTTTCCAGAAATTTCCCTAGATTTTTCAGAAATTTCCCCAGATTTTCCAAAAATTCCCCTAGAATTTTCAGAAATTTCTCTACATTTTCGCAAATTTTTCCGAAAATTTTCCGAAATTTTTCCAAAATTTTCCAAAATTTTTCCAAAATTTTCCAAAAATTTTCCAAAATTTCCAAAATTTTCCAAAATTTTCCAAAAATTTTCCAAAATTTTCCAAAAATTTTCCAAAAATTTTCAGAAATTTTTCCAAAATTTTTCCAAAAATTTTCCAAAAATTTTCCAAAATTTTCCAAAAATTTTCCAAAATTTTCCAAAAATTTTCCAAAATTTTCCAAAATTTTCCAAAAACTTTCCAAAATTTTCCAAAAATTTTCCAAATTTTCCAAAATTTTCCAAAAATTTTCCAAAAATTTTCCAAAATTTTCCAAAATTTTCCAAAAATTTTCCAAAATTTTCCAAAAATTTTCCAAAATTTTCCAAAATTTTCCAAAATTTCCAAAATTTTTCCAAAAATTTCCAAAAATTTTTCAAAAATTTCCAAAATTTTCCAAAATTTTCCAAATTTTCCAAAAATTTTCCAAAATTTTCCAAAAATTTTCCAAAATTTTCCAAAATTTTCCAAAATTTTCCAAAAATTTTCCAAAATTTTCCAAATTTTCCAAAAATTTTCCAAAATTTTTCAAAATTTTCCAAAAATTTTCCAAAATTTTCCAAAAATTTTCCAAAATTTCCAAAAATTTTCAAAAATTTCCAAAAATTTTTCAAAATTTTCCAAAAATTTTCCAAAATTTTCCAAAAATTTCCAAAATTTTCCAAAAATTTTCCAAAATTTTCCAAAAATTTTCCAAAATTTTCAAAAAATTTTCCAAAATTTTCAAAAAATTTTCCAAAAATTTTCCAAAATTTTTCAAAATTTTTCCACAATTTTCCAAAAATTTTCCAAAATTTTCCAAAAATTTTCCAAAAATTTTCCAAAAATTTTCCAAAATTTTCCAAAAATTTTCCAAAATTTTCCAAAAATTTTTCCAAAATTTTCCAAAAATTTTCCAAAATCGGGGAAATTTTTGCAAAATCTGGGAAATTTCTAAAAATCTAGGAAATTTTTCTAGAAATTTTTGGAAAATTGGGAAATTTCCAAAAATTTTCCAAAAATTTTCCAAAATTTTCCAAAAATTTCACAAATTTCCAAAATTTTCAAAAATTTTCCCAAGATTTTCCAAAAATTTCCATAGATTTTCCAAAAATTTTCCCAAATTTTTCCAAAATTTCCCAAAATTTTCCAAAATTTCCCAAGAATTTTCAGAAATTTTCAAAATTTTCCAAAATTTTCCAAAATTTTCCGAAATTTTTCCAAAATTTTCCAAAATTTTTCCAAAATTTTCCAAAATTTTTCCAAAATTTTCCAAAAATTTTCCAAAATTTTCCAAAAATTTTCCAAAATTTTCCAAAAATTTTCCAAAATTTTCCAAAATTTCCAAATTTTCCAAAAATTTTCCAAAATTTTCCAAAAATTTTCCAAAATTTTCCAAAAATTTTCCAAAATTTTCCAAAAATTTTCCAAAATTTTCCAAAAATTTTCCAAAATTTTCCAAAATTTTCCAAAAATTTTTCCAAAAATTTTCAAAAAACTTTCCCAAAATTTTCAAAAAATTTTCCAAAATTTTTCCACAATTTTCCTAAAATTTTCCAAAATTTTCCAAAAATTTTCCAAAATTTTTCCAAAATTTTCCAAAATTTTCCAAAATTTTCCAAAATTTTCCAAAATTTCCAAAATTTTCCAAAAATTTTCCAAAATTTTCCAAAAATTTTCCAAAATTTTCCAAAAATTTTCCAAAATTTTCCAAAATTTTTCAAAAATTTTCCAAAATTTTCCAAAATTTTCCAAAATTTTCCAAAAATTTTCCAAAATTTTCCAAAAATTTTCCAAAATTTTCCAAAAATTTTCCAAAATTTTCCAAAAATTTTCCAGAAATTTTCCAAAATTTTCCAAAATTTTCCAAAATTTTCCAAAAATTTTCCAAAATTTTCCAAAAATTTTCCAAAATTTTCCAAAAATTTTCCAAAATTTTCCAAAAATTTTCCAAAAATTTTCCAAAATTTTCCAAAATTTTCCAAAATTTTCCAAAAATTTTCCAAAATTTTCCAAAAATTTTCCAAAATTTTCCAAAAATTTTCCAAAATTTTCCAAAATTTTCCAAAATTTTCCAAAATTTTCCAAAAATTTCAAAAATTTTCCAAAATTTTCCAAAAATTTCCAAAATTTTCCAAAAATTTTCCAAAATTTTCAAAATTTTCCAAAATTTTCCAAAATTTTCCAAAATTTTCCAAAATTTTCCAAAATTTTTCCAAAATTTCCAAATTTTCCAAAATTTTCCAAAATTTTCCAAAAATTTTCCAAAATTTTTCCAAAATTTTCCAAAAATTTCCAAAATTTTCCAAAATTTTCCAAAATTTTCCAAAAATTTTCCAAAATTTTCCAAAAATTTTCCAAAATTTTCCAAAAATTTTCCAAAATTTTCCAAAAATTTTCCAAAATTTTCCAAAATTTTCCAAAATTTTCCAAAAATTTTCAAAATTTCCAAAATTTTCCAAAAATTTTCCAAAATTTTCCAAAATTTTCCAAAATTTTCCAAAAATTTTCAAAAATTTTCCAAACGTTTCCAAAATTTTCCAAAAATTTTCCAAAATTTTCCAAAAATTTTCCAAAATTTTCCAAAAATTTTCCAAAATTTTTTCAAAAATTTTCCAAAATTTTCCAAAAATTTTCCAAAAATTTTCCAAAATTTTCCAAAAATTTTCCAAATTTTCCAAAAATTTTCCAAAAATTTTCCAAAATTTTCCAAAATTTTCCAAAAATTTTCCAAAATTTTCCAAAAATTTTCCAAAATTTTCCAAAAATTTTCCAAATTTTCCAAAAATTTTCCAAAATTTTCCAAAAATTTCAAAAAATTTTCCAAAAATTTTCCAAAATTTTCCAAATTTTTCCAAAATTTTCCAAAAATTTTCCAAAATTTTCCAAAATTTTCCAAAAATTTTCCAAAATTTTCCAAAAATTTTCCAAAATTTTCCAAAAATTTTCCAAAATTTTCCAAAAATTTTCCAAAATTTTCCAAAATTTTCCAAAAATTTTCCAAAAATTTTCCAAAATTTTCCAAAATTTTCCAAAATTTTCCAAAAATTTTCCAAAATTTTCCAAAAATTTTCCAAAATTTTCCAAAATTTTCCAAAATTTTCCAAAATTTTCCAAAAATTTTCCAAAAATTTTCCAAAATTTTCCAAAATTTTCCAAAAATTTTCCAAAATTTTCCAAAAATTTTCCAAAATTTTCCAAAAATTTTCCAAAATTTTCCAAAATTTTCCAAAATTTTCCGAAAATTTTCCAAAATTTTCCAAAAATTTTCCGAAATTTTCCAAAAATTTTCCAAAATTTTCCAAAAATTTTCCAAAAATTTTCCAAAATTTTTCCAAAAATTTTCCAAAATTTTCCAAAAATTTTCAAAAATTTTCCAAAATTTTCCAAAAATATTTCAAAAATTTTCCAAAATTTTCCAAAATTTTCCAAAAATTTTCCAAAATTTTCCAAAATTTTCCAAAAATTTCCAAATTTTCCAAAATTTCCAAAATTTTCCAAAATTTCCCAAATTTTCCAAAAATTCCCAAATTTTCCAAAATTTTCCAAATTTTCCAAATTTTTCCAAAATTTTCCAAAATTTTCCAAAATTTTCCAAAATTTTCAAAAATTTTCCAAAAATTTTCCAAAATTTTCAGAAATTTTCCAAAATTTTCCAAACTTTCCAAAACTTTCCAAAAATTTTCCAAAAATTTTCCAAAATTTTCCAAAAATTTTCCAAAATTTTCCAAAAATTTTCCAAAATTTTCCAAAAATTTTCCAAAATTTTCCAAAAATTTTCCAAAATTTTCCAAAAATTTTCCAAAATTTTCCAAAAAATTTCCAAAATTTTCCAAAAATTTTCCAAAATTTTCCAAAAATTTTCCAAAATTTTCCAAAATTTTCCAAAAATTTTCAAAAATTTTCCAAAATTTTCCAAAAAATTTTCCAAAATTTTCCAAAATTTTCCAAAATTTCCCAAAAATTTTCCAAAATTTTCCAAAAATTTTCCAAAATTTTCCGAAAATTTTCCAAAATTTTCCAAAAATTTTCCAAAATTTTCCAAAAATTTTCCAAAATTTTCCAAAAATTTTCCAAAATTTTCCAAAAAATTTCATAAAATTTTCCAAATTTTCCAAAAATTTTCCAAAATTTTCCAAAAATTTTTGAAAAATCTGGGGAAATTTTTGGAAAATCTGGGGAAATTTCTGAAAAATCTAGGGAATTTTTTGGAAAATCTAGGGAAATTTTTGGAAAATCTGGGGAAATTTCCAAAAATTTTCCAAAAATTTCCAAAAATTTTCCAAAAATTTCACAAATTATCCAAAAATTTAAAAAATTTCCCCAGATTTTCCAAAAATTTCCCTAGATTTTCCAAAAATTTCCCTAGATTTTTCAGAAATTTCCCCAGATTTTCCAAAAATTCCCCTAGAATTTTCAGAAATTTCTCTACATTTTCGCAAATTTTTCCGAAAATTTTCCAAAATTTTCCAAAAATTTTCCAAAAATTTTCCAAAATTTTCCAAAATTTTCCAAAAAATTTCCAAAATTTTCCAAAAATTTTCCAAAATTTTCCAAAAATTTTCCAAAATTTTCCAAAATTTTCCAAAAATTTTCGAAAATTTTCCAAAAATTTTCCAAAATTTTCCAAAAATTTTCCAAAATTTTCCAAAAATTTTCCAAAATTTTCCAAAATTTTCCAAAAATTTTCGAAAATTTTCCAAAAATTTTCCAAAATTTTCCAAAAATTTTCCGAAAATTTTCCAAAAATTTTCCAAAATTTTCCAAAAATTTTCCAAAATTTTCCAAAAATTTTCCAAAATTTTTCCAAAATTTTCCAAAATTTTCCAAAGATTTTCCAAAATTTTCCAAAGATTTCCAAAATTTTCCAAAGATTTTCCAAAATTTTCCAAAAATTTTCCAAAATTTTCCAAAAATTTTTGAAAAATCTGGGGAATTTTTTGGAAAATCTAGGGAAATTTTTGGAAAATCTGGGGAAATTTCCAAAAATTTTCCAAAAATTTCACACATTATCCAAAAATTTAAAAAATTTCCCCAGATTTTCCAAAAATTTCCCTAGATTTTTCAGAAATTTCCCCAGATTTTCCGAAAATTCCCCTAGAATTTTCAGAAATTTCTCTACATTTTCGCAAATTTTTCCGAAAATTTTCCGAAATTTTTCCAAAATTTTCCAAAAATTTTCCAAAATTTTCCAAAAATTTTCCAAAATTTTCCAAAATTTTTCCAAAATTTTCCGAAATTTTTCCAAAATTTTCCGAAATTTTTCCAAAATTTTCCGAAATTTTTCCAAAATTTTCCAAAAAATTTTCAAAATTTTCCAAAAATTTTCCAAAAATTTTACAAAATTTTACAAAATTTTCCAAAAATTTTCCAAAAATTTGATATCTGGATTATTACTTGTTCAAATGGCTTTTAGAAAATTTTAATTACATTTGCAAGTCATTTGAATAAGTAACAATGCAGATATCAAATTTTGGTTAACAGATTCTTAATCAGCATGTTCAGGAGTACCTATACTGAGATTTTGAGCAAAATCTATTTTTTGGCCGAAAATGACAAAAATCGTAAGTCTTATTTATGCCTTTCAGGATTTTTGGCCATACAATTGATTTTGTTCAAAATCTCGGTATAGGTACTCCTGAACATCCTGATTAAGGATCTGTTAACCAAAATTTGATATCTGCATTACACCTGACACTCCCAGGCACGCCTCATACGCTCCCAGGTACGCCTCATACGCTCTCAGGTACGCCTCATACGCTCCCAGGTACACCTCTGACACTCCCAGGTACACCTGAGACACTGCCAGGTACACCGCTGACACTCCATGTACACCTGAGACACTGCCAGGTACACCGCTGACACTCCATGTACACCTGAGACACTGCCAGGTACACTGCTGACACTGCCATGTACACCTGAGACACTCCCAGGTACACCTGAGACACTCCCAGGTACACCTCAGACACTCGGGTTGTCATTATAGTTGAGAGATATACATTTTATGAACTAAATTGTTTAATACACTGTAACATTTTTATCGTAATGAACCTAACCTAACCTAATCTAACCTAACTCACTTAATCGTAATGAATATCAATTTAGTAACTCTGAATTGATCAACTTCCAGGAATTGGTGATCTAACTCAATTGATCAGCTTCCAGGAATTGGTGATCTAACTAAATTGATCAGCTTCCAGGAATTGGTGATCTAACTCAATTGATCAGCTTCCAGGAATTGGTGATCTAACTCAATTGATCAGCTTCCAGGAATTGATGATCTAACTCAATTGATCAGCTTCCAGGAATTGGTGATCGTGGCATTGAAATTCGTGTGAGATGAAAGCCTTGGAATCTGCGGTCGGATGCCTGGGTGACCACACTCAGTTCTTGCCCTGGGCGGTGGTGGTGCTTGAATGTTGATTGTGTGTGTATGTGTGTCCCCCCTCTTGCCCACCCCGACTGCCCGCCCACCCCGACTGCCCGCCCACCCCGACTGCCCGCCCACCCCGACTGCCCGCCCACCCCGACTGCCCGCCCACCCCGACTGCCCGCCCACCCCGACTGTCCGCCCACCCCGACTGCCCGCCCACCCCGACTGCCCGCCCATCCCGACTGTTCGCCCACCCCGACTGCCTGCACACCCTGACTGTCCGCCCACCCTACCTGCCCAGTGCCCACCCACCTTCACCTCCACCACTACCTTGGCTGCTGGCCCACCCTCACCCACCACCATGCACCCTACCCTTCCTCCCTCACCACAGCTCCTCCCACCCAACCCACCCACTAACCGCTGGGAAGCCACAGAAATGCTGCCACCCTCTTCACACCGTACCACATATGCTGCCACCCTCTTCACACCGTACCACATATGCTGCCACCCTCTTCACACCTGTAACACATATGCTGCCACCCTCTTCACACCTGTACCACATATGCTGCCACCCTCTTCACACCTGTACCACATATGCTGCCACCCTCTTCACACCTGTACCACATATGCTGCCACCCTCTTCACACCTGTACCACATATGCTGCCACCCTCTTCACACCTGTACCACATATGCTGCCACCCTCTTCACACCTGTACCACATATGCTGCCACCCTCTTCACACCTGTACCACATATGCTGCCACCCTCTTCACACCTGTAACACATATGCTGCCACCCTCTTCACACCTGTAACACACATGCTGCCACCCTCTTCACACCTGTAACACACATGCTGCCACCCTCTTCACACCTGTAACACACATGCTGCCACCCTCTTCACACCTGTAACACACATGCTGCCACCCTCTTCACACCTGTACCACATATGCTGCCACCCTCTTCACACCTGTAGCACATATGCTGCCACCCTCTTCACACCTGTAGCACATATGCTGCCACCCTCTTCACACCTGTAACACATATGCTGCCACCCTCTTCACACCTGTAACACATATGCTGCCACCCTCTTCACACCTGTAGCACATATGCTGCCACCCTCTTCACACCTGTAACACATATGCTGCCACCCTCTTCACACCTGTAACACATATGCTGCCACCCTCTTCACACCCGTGCCACATATGCTGCCACCCTCTTCACACCCGTGCCACATAAGCTGCCACCCTCTTCACACTTGTAACACATAAGCTGCCACCCTCTTCACACCTGTACCACATATGCTGCCACCCTCTTCACACCTGTACCACATATGCTGCCACCCTCTTCACACCTGTAACACATATGCTGCCACCCTCTTCACACCTGTAACACATATGCTGCCACCCTCTTCACACCTGTAACACATATGCTGCCACCCTCTTCACACCTGTAACACATATGCTGCCACCCTCTTCACACCTGTAACACATATGCTGCCACCCTCTTCACACCTGTAACACATATGCTGCCACCCTCTTCACACCTGTAACACATATGCTGCCACCCTCTTCACACCTGTAACACATATGCTGCCACCCTCTTCACACCTGTAACACATATGCTGCCACCCTCTTCACACCTGTACCACATATGCTGCCACCCTCTTCACACCTGTACCACATATGCTGCCACCCTCTTCACACCTGTACCACATATGCTGCCACCCTCTTCACACCTGTACCACATATGCTGCCACCCTCTTCACACCCGTACCACATATGCTGCCACCCTCTTCACACCCGTGCCACATATGCTGCCACCCTCTTCACACCCGTAACACATATGCTGCCACCCTCTTCACACCCGTGCCACATATGCTGCCACCCTCTTCACACCCGTGCCACATATGCTGCCACCCTCTTCACACCCGCTGAAGATATCACATGATTCTGCACATAGAACTACATCATTAATACCATGGGCCGATTTTTCAAACTCAAAAAAAAAAAATTCGCCTCCGTATGACACACCATATTATATAGGGTTATTTTTTTATTCGAGAACCCTTAATAATTCCCTTACACTAAAAGCTCTATCAGTTAGGAACCTACAGTAATGTTTTGTGTAAATGTAGCCTAATGTTACAGGAAGACGTGACATGATCCTGAGAGTTATCAGGCATCACGTGACCCGTCAGGAGCGGTTAACAGTGTTCACTCAGTCACACTACGGCGCTCACTTCATCCACTTTCTCCGGCGTAACAACATTTGGCTGACACTTGTGTTTTTTAACTTTTTCGCTGCCTGTTTCTCATAACTACTTCACCAGTTTCCATATCACTGATTTCGAAGGTTTCGTATGACCACCAGAGCGACTTTCAAATGCAGTTTGACATTCCTAAAGGATGAATTATTAATGTATTGTCCGACGAGAAACACGTGTTCTTCCACAGTGAGAGCCATGACATGACTGAATGTACATCGTTAAACGCCAATCTCGTTCACTCACCGTAACTCTATCCCACTCACTCGCCCACTCACTGTAACTCTCCACCACTCATTCACCCTAACTCACTCTCGTTCACTCACTGTAACTCCCCCACTGTCACTCAATGTAACTCTTTCCCACTTTGCCTCAAGTCGGGTCTCTCAGATGGACTATAAAGTCTTCCATATCTCTGCATTAGCCCCCAACTTCCAGCTCATAGAGACAGAAATGCCTCTCTTACTGTGGAAGCTTTTGTTTCCAGCCTAAAATACGTGGGATTTTTATTCTCTTAAACAGCGTTACGGGAAGGGATCTTTTTTTTAACTTTGAAATTTACTTGGATTTTTCTTTCGTAGTTGTATGACGTATGTTAATAAAGGAATGGTGCCATACGTTGGACCATTTATTGTTTATGTCTACAGTATTGTTAAGGTTCTTGTCATTAGTGATTTACTGTGTATATGTAATTTGGTGTGAGCTAAAGTGATATTTCCACTTAGTTTCTTCACCTAACCTAACCATCTCCAGACCCGAACAGTCACTTGTCCTCCTGTGCGTCTCCAGTGGTCGACCGCTGTACCCTTAACTGTAATATTAATAATAATAATAATAATAATAATAATAATAATAAACGGTTTATTAATAGAGTTGCAGCTGGTGGCTGAAAATATACAGACTTTCATTTTATTTAGACATAATGATATAATATGCATTGAATACATTTACAGGGCTGTACAGTACATAAATCAGGAGTTGTTTATTATTTTAACAATAGATGGGATGGTGCTGTTCTTATATCTATTGGTGCGTGCTCTTATGGACTGAATTTTGTTGTAGTGGCGGACTGCGCGAGTTGGGTGGGGGGCTGCAGGTGGCAGGAGGTGGCGATGGCGAGGGTGGTGCAGTAGTCCACGGCCAAACCTTTCCAGTGCTTGGTGGTGGAGGTCACTGAGGGATGGCATTTCCAGGGTGGAGAGAGCGTTGGTGTAGCCGGAGTATTCTGCGCCGAGCATGATTCTGCAGGCCCTTTTCTGTACCTTCTCTAGCTGACGTTGTTGGGTGGAGTTGAGAGAAGACGACCAGGCTGGTGACGCATACGTTAGTTTGGGGAGAATAAAGGCGTTGTAGATGGTGCTCAGCTCTGGCGTGGGTGTCCCAAGTGACCTAAGTTTTCGTAGCATGTAGAGACGGTACGAGGCTGCCTTGACTGTGTTATTTACATGGGCCTTCCAGTCAAGTTTGTTGTCTATAGTTACACCCAGGAGTTTGGCAGACTGCACCAGCTGGAGAAGATGGGCACCCACTGTGACTGCTGGGGCTTGCACTGGAGTGGTAGCGGTATTGATGTGCATGACTACGGTTTTGGTGTGGTTGATGGTGACCTTGTTCTCCGTAGTCCATGCCTGTAGCCTGTCCAGGGTGCCTTGGAGCGATGAGTAGTCTGGTGCGGTGTTGTCCACTGAAACCCCCACAGTGCAGTCATCCACGTACTTCCACCTGTGAGGTAGTGTCTGATAGAGCGTCGTTAATCAGGATGAGGAAGCACAGTGGTCCCATCTTGGTCCCCTGGGGAACACCGCAGGTGAGGTGTTGGAATGTAGAAACCAAGCCCTGATACCTCACTGCTTGGCGACGTCCACTCAAGAAATCAGTGAGCCATGAGACCAGGCTGGTGGGCAGCCCTAGTGCAATAGCCTTGTTGATAACAGTATAGTGATCAACAAGGTCAAAGGCCTTCCTGAAGTCCACAAGGGCAACGGCCAGTTTTTGTGCAGAAAATCCAGAAAGCTCACCAAGCAGTGTGATGTAGAGGTCCTCCTCATATTGCCAAATTGCTGTGAATCAATTGACTGATAGATACTGGCAAATGCCCTCTCAAAAACAAAGTCCTCACAAAGTAGACTGGGTATGCGGGTAATGGCAACTGGCCTGAGGTCGTTAGGGGACTGTGGGGTGGTGACCTTGGGGATGGGGATGACAAATACGGTTTTCCAATCATTAGGGCATTTGCTTCCTCTGAGGGAGGTGGCAAGTTCGACTGCAAACTCCTTGTATATTTTGATTGGGAGGTCAATTGGGGTCGTGGAGCGTTTGGATTTAAATTTCAGGAGTTTGTTTGCGATTTCAAATGGTTGGACACTGGGAGGGGGGGGAGGGGGAAGGTAAGTAAGCTGGGAGGAGAGTGAGGTCAAGACTGGGTAAGGTATGACATATGGTAGCAAAATGGTTATTAATTATCTCAGCTGCCTCCTCACTAGGTAAATGTGAGATGAAAGGAAGTGTGGGAGACTGACGGTTGAGACCACAGAGATCTTTTACCTTGGAGTATCACTGACCGATGCCGACTTCCTTGAGGCCGTGCACTTTCCTGGGATAATAAGTCTTCTTGGCAGACTTGATTTCCCTGATGACCTGGTTACGTAGACTTTTGTACAGGCGGTTGTTGGTGTAGTATGCCTTGTTGCGCTGCTCAATAAGTCTTTTTATGCGGGGCGTAATCCACGGGACATCATCGGGGTGGATCCTCAGTGTTTTGGCTGGAAAGATAGTGTCCAGGTAATTATCCCATTTGTTCTGCACATCGTCTCCCATGATCACTTCAGTCCAGGGATACCGGGTAGATACCCTGGTAGATGGCCTGAAGACATGGATGTGTTATAACATACAATATAGTCAATATTCTGGTCCAAATTCATCAAACCTTTTAATGATTACAAGTTAAAGAAACAGTTAATTCACTGCGAGTTTTTTCAAATAAAACTTTTGTCTCCCGGCCCACTGACAGAAATATATAATTTGTCTGCGAATTGTAAAATTTTAAGTCAGGTTTGTCTGTTTTTTCCCACTAGTTTATAGTAATACCAAGGTTTATTTATCATGTTATCTTGACACACACATTTTAATACTAACTTTAAAGTTTATTTTGGAAAAAAAATATATATATGTAACGTGTGTAGAACCAAAAACTAGTTAGGTGACCTACTAATACAACCAACATATACAGGTATATGTCGTGTACTACCTAAGAAAAAGAATCGGGCCTGGCTCAGGTTGAGCGACGCACTAGATTAATTATAATTTTTGTCGTTTCTTGTCTTGTGAATAATACAAGACAAGTTACACAGCCCTCCACCAGGTGCTTATTATGGTTTGTTTGAGTATCTGAGTGATGGTCACAGTGAAAACAATGATGAAAATGACGCAGAATTTAAAAATCCACACTTCTTATGTCAGTACCCGGCTGCCTGGCACATTTATTTCTTGGTCATTGTGTTTACCTGAAATTAAATTTAAATTTAGACAATCTATTAAATAGTGACTGAGTCAGTCTAGTACATAGTGACCGAGCCAGTCTAGTACACCACGTCTGAAATATTCGACCCAGAACAACGTTAAGAAACACAACTCCTGACAGCCGTGTAGTTCTTGATGGATGTGTCTCTCTGTGTACATGGCAAACAATATCTTTTATTCTGGTTTATTTCAGGCGAACAGTGCGGCTATGACTAACGCTCCCAGAGAACAGGAAATATCTAAAGTTTTCCTCGAATTGTTCTACACGAGTTTATATTATATTCACACAATAAAGAGGAGTCATTCATCAGGTGAGAAGAATTATTACAGGTGAATATGAGAATTGTGGAAAAAAATATTACAGGAAACGAAATGTTAACAATATTATCATTATACTCCCAAATACGTGTTTACTTGTTAATATTAGTATTGTCAATCGATGGAAAGGATTCATAGAGAAATTAAAAAAAATAACAACAACAATAATGTTATGATGTATTGGAAAATTAAACAAACAAAATCATCATTACACTGACTGAAAGCACATCAATACAACATGTATTTAAAAAACTTGTATCTACAAAATATACCTAAAATATACCTCCTGTACAGTGAATGTGTTGTTGTCCATACCAATATTCTAGAAAAAGTTAAAACAAGGAAAGAACAACGAGGCATTGAACAATAACGCCTTAGGTGCAGGAGGTCCACAAGTCGTTAGAGAAGCTTGGACTGGGTTGGGTGTACCGCTAAAGGCTGGTTTGTGGTGTACCGTATGTGCTGGGCTGGATATTGAGTACTGTGTGTGTGGTGTGGAGAATTAGAACAGTGTGTGTGATGTGGTAATGGTGGTGATCTTGGTGTGGTAGTGGTGGTGATCATGGTGTGGTAGTAGTGGTGACCATGGTGTGGTGGTGGTCGTGGTGGTGAGTGTGGTGTGGTAGGGGTGGTGAGAGTGGTATGGTAGTGGTGGTGACCGTGGGGTGGTAGTGGTGGTGAGCGTGGTGTGGCACTGGTGGTGAGCGTGGTGTGGTGGTGAGTGTGGTGTAGTAGTGGTGGTGAGCGTGGTATGGTAGTGATGGTGAGCGTGGTGTGGTAGTGATGGTGACCGTGGTGTGGTAGTGATGGTGACCGTGGTGTGGTAGCGGTGGTGACCGTGGTGTGGTAGTGGTGGTGAGCGTGGTGTGGTAGTGATGGTGACCGTGTTGTGGTAGTGGTGGTGACCGTGGTGTGGTAGTGGTGGTGAGCGTGGTGTGGTAGTGGTGGTGAGCGTGATGTGGTAGTGTTGGTGAGCGTGGTATGGTAGTGGTGGTGAGCGTGGTGTGGTGGTGATAGCATAATAATCTGGACACTATGGTACTGATTATGATTATAACAACCACGACCATGATCATAACAACCATGACCATGATTATAACAACCACGACTGCGATTATAACAACCACGACCATGATTATAACAACCACGACCATGATTATAACAACCACGACCATGAATGTAACAACCACGACTATAATCATAATACCTACAAGTATGATCATAACCACCACGACCATGATTATAACAACCACGACCATGATTATAACAACCACGACGATGATTATAACAATAAGGGACCATGATTATGGCAACCACGACTATGATTATAACAACCACGACCATGATTATAACAACCACGACCATGATTATAACAACCACGACCATGATTATAGCATTCACGACCATGATTATAACAACCACGACTATGATTATAACAACCACGACCATGATTTTAACAACCACGACTATGATTATAACAACCACGACCATGATTATAACAACCACGACCATGATTATAACAACCACGACCGTGATTATAACAGCCACGACAATGATTATAACAAGCATGACCATGATAAAAACATCCTCGACTATGATTATAACAACCACGATTATGATTATAATAAACACGACCATGATTATAACAACCACGAACATGATTATAACAACCACGACTATGATTATAACAACCACGACTATGATTATAACAACCACGAGAAAAATTTAAACAACCACGACTATGATTATAACAACCGCGACCATGATTATAACAACCACGACCATGATTAAAACAACCACAACTGTGATTATAACAACCACGACCATGATTATAACAACCACATTTATGATTATAACAACCACGACCATGATTAAAACAACCACAACAATGATTATAACAACCACGATTATGATTATAATAAACACGACCATGATTATAACAACCCCGACTATGATTATAACAACCACGACCATGGTTATAACAACCGCGACCATGATTATAACAACCACGACCATGATTATAACAATCACGAATATGATTATAACAACCACGACGATGATTATAACAATAACGACCATGATTAAAACAGCCACGACTATGATTATAACAACCACGACTAAGATTATAACAACCAGGACTATGATTATAAGACCTACGACTATGATTATAACAACCACGCACGTGATTACAACAACCACGACCATGATTATAACATCTACGACCATGATGATAACAACCATGACCATGATTATAACTACCAAGACTATGATTATAACACCTATGACTCTGATCATAACAACCATGACCATGATTATAACAACCACGTCCATAAATATAACAACCACGACCTAGATAATAACAACCACAACCATGATAATAACAACCACGACTATGATTATAACACATACGACTATGATCATAAAAACCATGACCATGACTATAACAAACCACGAGCATAATTATAACAACTACGACTATGATTATAACAATAACGACCATGAATATAACAACCACGACCATGATTATAACAACCACGACCATGATTATAACAGCCACGACAATGATTATAACAAGCAGGACCATGATTATAACAACCACTACCATGATTAAAACAACCACGACTATGATTATAACAACCACGATTCTGATTGTGAGAACAGGACCATGATTATACCAACCACGTCTATGATTAAAACAACCACGACTATGATTATAACAACCACGAGCATAGTTATAACAACCACGACTATGATTATAACAACCACGACCATGATAATAACAACCACTACCATGATTATAACAATCACGACGATGATTAAAACAACCACGACCATGATTATAACAACCACGATCATGATTAAAACACCCACGACCATGATTATAATAACCATGACCATGATTATAACAACCACGATTATGATTATAACACGCACGACCATGACTTATGACAACCAGGACCATGAAAATAACAACCACACTCATGATTAAAACAACCACGACTATGATTATAATAACCACGACCATTATTATATGAACCACGACCGTGATTATGACAACAACGACCATGATTATAACAACCACGACTAAGAATATGACACCTACGACTATGATCATAACAACAATGGCCATGATTATAACATCCACGACCATGATTATAAGAACCACGACCATGAATATAACAACCACGACTATGAATATAACACCTACGACTATGATCATAACAACCATGGCCATGATTATAACAACCACGACTATGATTATAACAACCACATTTATGATTATAACAATCACGACTATGATTTTAACAACCACGAGTATAATTATAACAACCACGACCATGATTATAATAGCCATGACAATGATTATAACAAGCAGGACCAAGATTATAACAACCACTACCATGATTAAAACAACCACGACTATGATTATAACAACCACGATTCTGTTTATAATAAACACGACCATGATTATAACAACCACGACTATGATTATAACAACCACGACTATGATTATAACAACCACGAGAATAATAATAACAACCACGACTATGATTATAACAATAACGAAAATGATTATAACAACCACGAGCATAGTTATAACAACCACGACTATGATTATAACAACCACGACCATGATTATAACAACCACTACCATGATTATAACAACCACGACAATGATTAAAACAACCACGATTATGATTATAACAACCACGACTATGATTATAACAACCACGAGAATAATAATAACAACCACGACTATGATTATAACAATAACGAAAATGATTATAACAACCACGAGCATAGTTATAACAACCACGACTATGATTATAACAACCACGATGATGATTATAACAACCACGACTATGATTATAAAAACCACGACTATGATTATAACAACAACCGTGATTATAACAACCACGACCATGATTATAACAACTACGACCATGATTATAACAACCATGACCATGATTATAACAACCACGACTATGATTATAACACCTACGACAATGATCATAACAACCACGACCATGATTATAAGAACTACGACGATGATTAAAACAACCACGACTATGATTATAACAACCACGAACATAATTAAAACACCCACGACCATGTTTATTATAACCACGACCAAGATTATAATAACCACGACTATGATTATAACACCTACGACAATGATCATAACACCCATGACCACGATTATAAGAACCAGGACCATGATTATAACAACCACGACCAATGATTATAACAACCACGACCATGATTATAACAATCACGTCCATGATCATAACAAAGACGACCATGATTATAACAACCACGACCATGATTATAACAAGAATGTCTATGATCATAACAACCATGACTATGATTATAAAAGCCACGACTATGATCATAACAACCACGACCATGATTATAACAACCACGACCATGATTATAACAACCACGACCATGAATATAACAACCCCGTCTATGATTATAACACCTACGACTATGATCATAACAACCACGACCATAATTATAACACCCACGACCATGATTATAACAACCACGACTATGATTATATTTACCACGACCATGATTATAACAACCAGGACCATGATTATAGCAACCACTACCATGATTAAAACAACCACGAATTTGATTATAACAGCTACGACTCTGATTATAACAACAACGTCTATGAACATAACAACCACGACTGTGATTATAACACCTACGACTATGATTATAACAACCACGACCGTGATTATAACAACCACGACTATGATTATAACACCTACGACTATGATCATAACAACCATTGCCATGGTTATAACAACCACGACCACGATTATAACAACCACGACCATGAATATAAAAACCACGGCTATGAGTATAACACCTACGACTATGATCATAACAACCACGGCCATGATCATAACAACCATGACCATTATTATAACAACACAACCATGAATATAACAACCACGACTATAATTATAACACCTACGACTATGATCATAACAACCACTACCATGATTATAACAACCAGGACGATGATTAAAACAACCACGACCATGATTATAACAACCACGAATATGATTATAAGAAACACGACCATGATTATAACAACCACGACCATAATTATAACAACCACGACCATGATTATAACTACCACGACCATGATTATAACACCTACAACTATGATCATAACAACCACGACCATGATTATAACAACCACGACCATGAATATAAAAACCACGACTATGATTATATCAACCACGACCATGAATATAACAACAACGACCATGATTTTAACAACCACGACCATGATTTTAACAACCACGAATATGATTATAACAACAACAACCGTGATTATAACAACCACGACCATGATTATAACAACTACGACCATGATTATAACAACCATGAGCATGATTATAACACCTACGACTATGATCATAACAACCATGAACATGATTATAACAACCACTACCTTGATTATAACAACCACGACGATGATTAAAACAACCACGACCATGATTATAACAACCAAGACCATGATTATAACAACCACGACCATTATTATAACAACCTCGACCATTATTATAACAACTACGAAAATGAATATAACAACTACGCCCATGATTATAACAGCCACGACCATGATTATAACAACCACGACCATGACTATAACAACCACGAACATGATTATAACAACCACGACCATTATTATAACAACCACGAAAATGATTATAACAACGACGACCATGATTATAACAACCACGACCATGATTATAACAACCACGATTATGATTATAACACCTACGACTATGATCACAACAACCACGGCCACGATTATAACAACCACGACCATCATTATAACAACCACGACCATGAATATAATAACCCCGACTTTGATTATAACACCTACGACTATGATTATAACAAGCACTACCATAATTATAACAACCACGACGATGATTAAAACAACCACGACCATGATTATAACAACCACGACCATGATTAAAACACCCACGACCATGATTATAATAACCACGATCATGATTATTACAACAACGATTATGATTTTAACACCCACGACCATGATTATGACAACCAGGACCATGATATTAACAACCACGTCTATGATTATAATAACCACGACTATGATTATAACAACCACGAGCATAATTATAACAACCACGACTATGATTATAACAATAAAGATCATGATTATAACTACCTCGAGCATAATTATAACAACCACGACTATGACTATAACAACCACGACCATAATAATAACAACCACGACCATGATTATAACAACCACGACTGTGATTATAACAACCACGAACATGATTTTGACAACCACATTTATGATTATAACAACCACGAACATGATTATAACATCCACGACCATGATTATAACAACCACGACCATGATTAGCACACCCACATTTATGATTATATCAACCACGCTATGATTATAACAACCACGACCATGATTATAGCACCCACGACCATGATTATAACAACTTCGATTATGATTATAGCACCTATGACTATGATCATAACAACCACCACCATGATTATAACAACAACGACCATGATTATAACAACCACGACCATGAATATAACAACCACTACTATTAGTGTAACACCTACGACTATGATCACAACAACTACGACCATGATTATAACAACCACGATTATGATTATAACACCTACGACAATGATCATAACAACCACTACCATGATTATAACAACCACTACCATAATTATAACAAACACGACGATGATTAAAACAACCACGACCATGATTATAACAACCACGACCATGATTAAAACACCCACGACCATGATTATAATAACCACGACCATGATTATAACAACCACGATTATGATTTTAACACCCACGACCATGATTATGAAAACCAGGACCATGATTTTAACAACCACGACTATGATTATGATAACCACGACTAAGATTATAACAACCACGAGTATAATTATAACAACCACGACTATGATTATAACAATAACGACCATGATTATAACAACCACGAGCATAATTATAACAACCACGACTATGATTATAACAACCACGACAATGATTATAACAACCACGACCATGATTGTAACAACCACGACTGTGATTATAGCAACCACGAACATGATTATGACAACCACATATATGATTATAACAACCACGAACATGATTATAACAACCACGACCATGATTATAACAACCACGACCATTATTATAACAATCACAAACATGATTATAACAACCTCGACCATGATTATAGCAACCACGACCATGATTATAACAGCCGCGACAATGATTATAACAACCACTACCATGATTATAACACCTACGACTATGATCATAACAACCACGACCATGATTATAACACCCACGACCATGATTATAACAACTACGACTATGATTATATTTACCACGACCATGATTATAACAACCAGGACCATGATTATAGCAACCACGACCATGATTAAAACAACCATGAATATGATTATAAGAACTACGACTCTGATTATAACAACCACGTCTATGATTATAAGAACCACGACCAAGATTATAAAAACCACAGCCAAGATTATAACAACCACGACTATTATTATAACAATAACGACCATGAATAAACAACCACGACCATGATTATAACGACCACGACTGTGATTATAACTACCATGACCATGATTATAATAACCACATTTATGAATATAACAGACACGTCTATGATTATAACAACCACGACATGATTATAACAACCACGAGCATAATTATAACACCCACGACTATGATTATAACAAAAACGACCATGATTATAACAACCACGACCATGATTATAACAACCACGACCATGATTATAACAACCACTACCATGATTAAAACAACCACGACTATGATTATAACAACCATGATTCTGAATATAATAAACACGACCATGATTATAACAACCACAACTATGATTATAACAACCACGACTATGATTATAACAACCACGAGCATAATTATAGCAAGCACGACTATGATTAGAACAATAACGACCATGATTATAACAACCACGACTATGATTAGAACAATAACGACCATGATTATAGCAACCACTACCATGATTAATACAACCACGACTATGATTATAACAACCACGATTCTGATTATAATATACACGACCATAATTAAAACACCTACGACTATGATTATGATAACCACAACCATGATTATTACAACCACGATTATGATTATGACACCCACGACCATGATTATGACATCCAGGACCATGATTATAACAACCACGACCATCATTATAGCAACCACGAACATGATTTTAACAACCACACTCAAGATTATAACAACCACGACCGTGATTATAACAACCACGGCCATGATTTTAACTAGAATGACCGTGATAATAACAACCACGACCATGATTATAAGAACCATGACTATGATCATAACAATCATGACTATGATTATAACAACCATGACTATGATTATAACAACCACGACCATGATTATAACAACCACGACCACGAATATTACAACCCACGACTATGATTATAACAACCACGAGCATAACTATAACAACCACAACCATGATTATAACAACCACGACTATGATTATAACAACCACGATTCTGATTATAATAAACACGATCATGATTATAACAACCAAAACTATGATTATACCAACCACGACTATGATTATAACAACCACGAGCATGATTATAACAACCACGACTATGATTAGAACAATAACGACCATGATTAAAACAAGCACGAGGATAATTATAGCAACCTTGACTATGATTATAACAACCACGGCCATGATTATAACAACCACGACCATGATAAAAACACCCACGACCATGATTATAATAACCACGACCATGATTATAACAACCACGATTATGATTATAACACCCACGATCTTGATTATGACAACCAGGACCATGATTATACCAACCACGACTATGATTATAACAACCACATTTATGAATATAACAACGACGTCTATGATTATAACAACCACGACTATGATTATAACAACCACGAGCATAATTATAACAACCACGACTATGATTATAACAATACCTACCATAATTATATCACCATGACCATGATTATAACAACCACGACTGTGATTATAACAACCAAGACCGTGATTATAACACCCACGACCATGATTATGACAACCACATTTATGAATATAACAACCACGTCTATGATTACAACAACCACGACTATTATTTTGATAACCACGACTATGATTATAACAACCACGAGCATAATTATAACAACCACGACTATGATTATAACAACCACGTGAATGATTATAACAACCACGACCATGATTATAACAACCACATTTATGATTATAACATCCACGAACATTATTATAACAACCACGACCATGATTATAACAATCACAAACATGATTATAACAACCTCGACCATGATTATAGCAACCACGACCATGATTATAACAGCCGCGACAATGAATATAGCAACCACTACCATGATTATAACACCTACGACTATGATCATAACAACCACGACCATGATTATAACATCCACGACCATGATTATAACAACTACGACTATGATTATATTTACCACGCACATGATTATAACAACCAGGACCATGATTATAACAACCACTACCATGATTAAAACAAACATGACTATGATTATAAGAACTACGACTCTGATTATAACAACCACGACTATGATTATAAGAACCACGACCAAGATTATAAGAACCACAGCCATGATTATAACAACCTCTACTATTATTATAACAATAACGACCATGAATAAACAACCACGACCATGATTATACCAACCACGACTGTGATTATAACTACCATGACCAGGATTATAATAACCACATTTATGAATATAACAGACACGTCTATGATTATAAGAACCACGACATGATTATAACAATCACGAGCATAATTATAACACCCACGACTATGATTACAACAATAACGACCATGATTATAACAACCACGACTATGATTATAACAACCACGACCATGATAATAACAACCACTACCATGATTAAAACAGCCACGACTATGATTATAACAACCATGATTCTGAATATAATACACACGACCATGATTATAACAACCACGACCATGATTATAGCAACCACGACCATGATTATAGCAACCACGACTATGATTATAACAACCACGACCATGATAATAACAACCACTACCATGATTATAACAAGAACGACCGTGATTATAACAACCACGGCCATGATTATAACAAGAACGACCGTGATTATAACAACCACGACAATGATTATAAGAACCATGACTATGATCATAACAACCATGACTATGATTATAACAACCACGACTATGATAATAACAACCACGACCATGATTATAACAACCACGACCACGAATATTACAACCCACGACTATGATTATAACAACTACGAGCATAATTATAACAACCACGACTATTATTATAACAATTACGACAATAATTATATCAACCACGACCATGATTATAACAACCACGACTGTGATTATAACAACCACAACCATGATTATAACAACCACGACTATGATTATAACAACCACGATTCTGATTATAATAAAATCGACCACAACTATGATTATACCAACCACGACTATGATTATAACAACCACGAGCATGATTATAACAACCACGACTATGATTAGAACAATAACGACTATGATTAAAACAACCACGAGGATAATTATAGCATCCCCGACTATGATTATAACAACCACGGCCATGATTATAACAACCACGACCATGATAAAAACACCCACGACCATGATTATAATAACCACGACCATGATTATAACAACCACGATTCTGATTATAACACCCACGACCTTGATTATGACAACCAGGACCATGATTATCCCAACCACGACTATGATTATAACAACCACATTTATGAATATAACAACCAAATCTATAATTATAACAACCACGACTATGATTATAACAACCACGAGGATAATTATAACAACCACGACTATGATTATAACAATACCTACCATAATTATAACACCATGACCATGATTAAAACAACCACGACTGTGATTATAACAACCACGACCGTGATTATAACACAGACTACCATGATTATGACAACCAGGACCATGATTATAACAACCACGACCATGATTATAACAACCACATTTATGAATATAACAACCACGTCTATGATTATAACAACCACGACTATGATTATAACAACCACGAGCATGATTATAACAACCACGACTATGATTATAACAATACCTATCATAATTATAACACCAAGACCATGATTATAACAACCACGACTGTGATTATAACAACCACGACCGTGATTATAACAACCACATTTATGATTATAACAACCACGACATGATTATAACAACCACGAGCATAATTATAACAACCACGACTATGATTATAAAAATAACGACCATGATTATAACAACCACGACCATGATTATAACAACCACAACTATGATTATAACAACCACGATTCTGATTATAATAACACGACCATGATTATAACAACCACAACTATGATTATACCAACCACGACTATGATTATAACAACCACGCGCATGATTATAACAACCACGACTATGATTGTAACAACCACGGCCATGATTATAACAACCACGACCATGATAAAAACACCTACGATCATGATTATAATAACCACGACCATGAGAATAACAACCACGATTATGATTATAACACCCACGACCTTGATTATGACAACCAGGACCATGATTATCCCAACCACGACTATGATTATAACAACCACGAGCATGATTATAACAACCCCGACTATGATTAGACCAATAACGACCATCATTATAACAACCACGAGGATAATTATAACAACCACGACTATGAATATAACAACCACGGCCATGATTATAACAACCACGACCATGATAAAAACACCTAAGACTATGATTATAATAACCACGACTATGATTATAACAACCACGACTATGATTATAACAACCACTACAATGATATAACAACCACGAAGATGATTAAAACAACCACGACCATGACTATAACAATCACGACCATAATAAAAACACCCACGACCATGATTATAATAACCATGACCATGATTATGATAACCAGGACTAAGATTATAACAACCACGACCATGATTATAACAACCACGACCATGATTATAGAAATCACGACCATGATTATAACAACCACGCTCATGATTATAACAACCACGACCGTGATTATAACAACCGCGGACATGATTATAACAACTACGACCATGATTGTAGCAACCACGACCATTATTATAAGAACCATGACTATGATCATAACATCCATGACTCTGATTATAACAACCACGACTATGATTATAACAACCACATTTATGAATATAACAACCTCGACTATGATTATAACAACCACGTCTATGATTATAACAATAACGATCATGATTATAACACCAAGACCATGATTATAACAACCACGACTGTGATTATAAAAGCCACATTTATGATTATATCAACCACGACATGATTATAACAACGACGATTATGATTATAACAACCACGAGCATAATTATAACAACCACGACTTTCATTATAACAATAACGACCTTGATTATAACACCACGACCATGATTATAACAACCACGACCATGATTATAACAACCACTACCATGATTAACACAACCACGACTATGATTATAACAACCACAGTTCTGATTATAATGAACACGACCATGATTATAACAAACACAACTATGATTATAACAACCACGAATATGATTATAACTATAACGACCATGATTATAACAACCACGAGGATAATTATAACAACAAACGACTATGATTATAACAACCACGACCATGATTATAACAATCACGACCATGATTATAACAACACGACTGTGATTATAACAACCACGACCATGATTATAACAACCACGACCATGATTATAACGCCGGTTACCATGATTATAATATCCACGACCATGATTATAACAACCACGACCAAGATTATAACAACCAAAACTATGACTATAATGAAGTGATGGGCTGTCAGACCACAGTCTACATCGCAAGGGAAGCCAGACTTGACCCGACATTAGGGGGGTCAAGTGTAAGGGTATCCCTCTCAGGTGCTCAAGGGTGTTACAAATCAACTAGCTCCCCTTCCCATGTCACATGGCCAACAAACATGTAAGAAGGCACCAGCCGACTCTCGCCCAATATACAATAACCTAAATCGCTGAAGAAGTCTACACTTGACCCGACATTAGGGAGGTCAAGTGTAGGGTAACTCACACGGCCCCACCTGATGACTTCTCCAGAAGATACAACTTATAGTCTCTGAAAACAGTCCAGACTTGACCCGACATTAGGGAGGTCAAAAGTATAGGGTAACTCTGCGGTTGACCAAGGATTATAAATCAGCCAGGCTCCCCTCCCATGTGACACGGCCCCAACAAAACATGTAAGAAGGCACCAGCCGACTCTCTCCCAATATACAATAACCTACATCCCGGAGGAAGTCCAGACCTGACCTCACATTAGCCAGGTCAAATGTAACCCTCGAGCTCAAGTCAAGAGGCCACAAATCAACCAGGGCCTCTCATGTCACACGGCCCCACCTGATGACTTTTCCAGAAGACACAACTTATAGTCTCTGAAAAACAGCCGGAATCCGACCACAGCACATATAAGAAGAGAAGAAGCAGCTTGAGGAATGCAGTGTGATGAATGCAGCACCACACCCGCCACGCACCACCCCACTTCTTTCAAGTTCTACCTGGTCTAGGATTAAGAAGATTTTATATTTTTCTACTGTAGGAAATTAAGGAGTGTGGAATGTAGCGCCACACAAGGAACCCTGGTGAGCCCAGCCAGGGAGGGATTCACCACTGTTGAAGGTGTAAGACAGGACGGTCTTTGGTCTCGCCGACACTCACGTACGGAGGGCGAGCCCTGGTCCGCGGAACCTGCCTTACAGTCATCTAAGGAGACGAGAGCCCAAGCAGTGGACCGGCTTTCATCCCGGCTGGAGGGGGCCGACGGCAGATGAACAGAGAATCGTCTGGAATATGTTGAAAATGATGATGTTGCAGAGAAGAAATACAGATGGAGCAGAAAAATTCATCTGGAATATGACGGAAAACGAAGATGTATAAAGAAACGCAGATGAGCAGAAAAATCGTCTGGAATATAAAAATGAAGATGTATAAAGAAATGCAGATGAGCAGAAAAATCGTCTGGAATATGAAAATGAAGATGTATAAAGAAACGCAGATGAACAGAAAATTCATCTGGAACATGAAAATGCTCTAAACGTAGAGGAAGCGCAGGTGAACACAAAACTCATCTGGAATATTATAGAAACCAGGAGGAAGTGAGAAGAAGTCAGATGTGGTGACACGACCGACAAAGTGCGGTATTGAAGAAAGAAAACGTGCTATGTGAAGACAGAAGACGTCCTGTGCTGACATCAGAAGAAAGTCGACGATGAAAAAGTGGATCATCAGAAGGACCAACCGACTACCGCTGTTGTGCTGCCACCATTCCTTATTTTCAGATACCAGCTGGATGGAGGACTTGAGCCATGCTGAACCCAACAAATGTACTGATGTTGTTGATGTTGCTGAGGTGTAATAAAAAGATATAACACCCTAATATGTGAAGTAGGAGCATTTTGTATTTTGTATTTAATTCTCTGATTTTTGTTAACATGTACTACAAAGAATGTTTTTTTAAAAAGATTAGTCACTTTTTCTATGAGTTCATTTGATCAATGTTTTGTATTACCAAATGCAATGTTGTAGACATACTACTGACTGAGATGAAATATTATTTTGACACGGCCTGGTTAGGCAATGTAACACCTGTTTTTGTTTGTAGAATGTGATTTGCAAGTTTGCCTCGGACACTATGCTAGATATGAAGGAGCTTTAGATCACTCTATGTTCACTTACTGTGTATGTATTTTATTTTTTTCTCCTGTCATAGAAGCTTTAATCTTGGCGGGAGGTATAGTAAGCTTTGTCAGATCAAACTATGCCAGTAGAAAAACATACATCTCCAGTGTTATAATTTGTAAAAGGTAAGGATGCATTATCGCCTCAGGGACTATTTTAGACACTGCACATGATGTTACTGTCTACTTTAAATGTGTCATCAGTTCTCTGAGCATGAAAGCTTTGGTCTTGGCGGGAGGTGTAGTGATGGGTTGTCAGACCACAGCTTACATCGCAAGGAAAGCCAGACTTGACCCGACATTAGGGGGGTCAAGTGTAAGGGTATCCCGCGCAGGTGCTCAAGGGTGTTACAAATCAACTAGCTCCCCTTCCCATGTCACACGGCCAACAAACATGTAAGAAGGCACCAGCCGACTCTCTCCCAATATACAATAACCTACATCCCGGAGGAAGTCCAGACCTGACCTCACATTAGCCAGGTCAAATGTAACCCTCGAGCTCAAGTCAAGAGGCTACAAATCAAGTAGGGCCTCTCATGTCACACGGCCCCACCTGAGGACTTTTCCAGAAGACACAGCTTATAGTCTCTGAAAAACGTCCAGACCTGACCCTACATTAGCGAGGGCAAATGTAAGGGGACCCTTGGCCGCCCCCCCCCCCCCCCCCACCGATCAGCTCAACCTGACGGCTGGTCTTCCAATATATAGGACGTCCGAGCCCTCCCTCAGGGAGTTGTCTTGTAACCAGGGAGAGCCAGCTACCACGTCCCGAGTCCTGCTCGAGAGAAGTCAGGGGCCGGAGGCAAGCCGCCTCCGGTCGCCGACCGGTCAGGAGCGAGTTGCCCTCGACACCGGTGCCCAGCTAAGCAGTCCCCCATAGAGACAACCCAGGACTACCTGCTAGGCCTCCCCTAGGTCACGTGAGTGTTTGTCAGAGCTTTCCATGGGATGAGTTACTACCATAATTATAACAACCACGACGATGATTGAAACAACCACGACCATGATTATAATAACCACGACGATGATTAAAACAACCACGACCATGATTATAATAACCACGACTATGATTATAACAACCACGACTATGATTATAACAACCACGAGCATAATTATAACAACCACGACTATTATTATAACAACCACATTTATGAATATAACAACCACGACTATGATTATTACACCACGACCATGATTATAACAACCACGACTATGATTATAACAACCACATATATGCATATAACAACCACGACTATGATTATAACAACCACGAGCATAATTATAACAACCACATTTATGATTATAACAACCACATTTATGATTATAGCAACCACGACATGAGTATAACAACCACGAGCATAATTATAACATCCACGACTATGATTTTAATACCCACGACTATGATTATAACAACCACGACCATGATTATAATAACCACGACTATGATTATAACAACCACGACCATGATTATAACAACCACTACCATGCTTATAACAACCACGATTATGATTATAACACCCACGACTATGATTATAATACCCACGACTATGATTATAACAACCACGACCATGATTATAATAACCACGACTATGATTATAACAACCACGACCATGATTATAACAACCACTACCATGCTTTTAACAACCACGACGATGATAAAAACAACCACGACCATGATTATAACATCCACGACCATAATTAAAACACCCACGACCATGATTATAACAACCACGACTATGATTATAACACCTACGACTATGATCATAACAACCACGACCATGATTATAACAACCACTACCATGATTATAACAACCACGACGATGATTAAAACAACCACGACCATGATTATAACATCCACGACCATAATTAAAACACCCACGACCATGATTATAATAACCACGACCATCATTATAACAACCACGATTATGATTATAACACCCACGACCATGAATATAGCAACCACGACCATGAGTCTAACAACAACGCTCACGATTATAACAACCACGACTATAATTATAATAACCACGACTATGATTATAACAACCACGACCATGATTATAACAAACACTACCATGATTATAACAACGACGACGATGATTAAAACACCCACGACTATGATTATAACACCTACGACTATGATCAAAACAACCACGACCATGATTATAACAACCACTACCATGATTACAACAACCACGACGATGATTAAATCAACCACGACCATGATTATATTAACCACGACTATGATTATAACAACCACGACCATGATTACAACAACCACTACCATGATTATAACAACCACGACGATGATTAAAACAACCACGACGATGATTAAAACAACCAAGACCATGATTATAATAACCACGACTATGATTATAGTAACCACGACCATGATTATAACAACCACTACCATGATTATAACAACCACGACGATGATTACAACAACCACGACGATGATTTTATCAACTACGTCCATGATTATAAGAACCATGACTATGATCATAACAACCATGACTATGATTATATCAATCACGACTATGAATATAACAGCCACGACCATGATTATAACAACAACGACCACGATTATAACAACCACTACTATGATTATAAAACTCACGACTATGATTATAACAACCACGAACATAATTATAACAACCACGACTATTATTATAACAATAACGACCATGATTATAACACCACGACCATGATTATAACAACCACGACTGTGATTATAACAACCACGACCATGATTATAACAACCACATTTATGAATATAGCAACCACGACTATGATTATAACAACCACGACAATGATTATAACAAGCAGGACCATGATTATAACAACCGCTACCATGATTAAAACAACCACGACAAAGATTATAACAACCACGATTCTGATTATAATAACACGACAATGATTATAACAACCACGACGATGATTAAAACAACCACGACTATGATTATAACACATACGACTATGATCATTACAAACACGACCATGATTACAACAACCACTACCATGATTATAACAACCACGATTATGATTATAACACCCACGACCATGATTGTGACAACCAGCACCATAATTAAAACACCCACGACCATGATTATGACAACCAGGAGCATGATTATAACAACCACGACCATGATTATAACAGCCACGACCATGATTTTAGCAACAACGACCATGATTATAACAACCAAGCTCATGATTATAACAACCACGACCGTGATAATAACAACCACGGCCATGATTATAACAACTACGACCATGATTATAGCAACCACGACCATGATTATAAGAACCACGACCACGATTATAACAATTACGACTATGATTATAACAACCACGACCATGATAATAACAACCACATTTATGAATATAACAACAACGATTATGATTATAACAACCACGACTATGATTATAACAACCACGAGCATAATTATAACAACCACGACTATTATTATAACAATTACGACCATGATTAAAACAACCACGAGCATTATCATAACAACCACGACTATGATTATAACAATAACGACCATGATTATAACACCACGACCATGATTATAGCAACCACGACTGTGATTATAACAGCCACGACAATGATTATAACAACCACGACTATGATTATAACAACCACGACCATGATTATAACAACCACGACCACGATTATAACAATTACGACTATGATTAAAACCACCACGACCATGATTATAACAACAACATTTATGAATATAACAACCACGATTATGATTATAACAACCACGACTATGATTATAACAACCACGAGCATAATTATAACAACCACGACTATTATTATAACACTTATGACCATGATTATAACAACCACGACTGTGATTATAACAACCACGAACATGATTATAATAACCACATTTATGAATATAACAACCACGACTAAGATTATAACAACCACATCTATGATTACAACAACCACGAGCATTATTATAACAACCACGACAATGATTATAACAATAACGACCATAATTATAACACCACGACCATGATTATAGGAACCACGACCTGTGATTATAACAGCCACGGCAATGATTATAACCACCACAAGTATGATTATAACAACCACGACTATGATTATAACTATAACGACCATGATTATTACAACCACGAGGATAATTATAACAACCACGACTATGATTATAACAACCACGACCATGATTATGACAACCACGACCGTGATTATAACAACCACGACTGTGATTATAACAACCACGACCACGATTATAACAACCACGACCATGATTATAACGCCGATGACCATAATTATAATAACCACGACCATGATTATAACAACCACGATCAAGATTATAACAACCAAAATCATGATTATAGCAAAACCAACCATGATTATAACAACCACGACCATGATTAAAACAACCACGACCATGATTTTAACAACCACGACCATGATTATAACAACCACGACCATGATTATAACAACGACGATTGTGATTATAAGAACCACGATCTGAATAAAACAACCACGACCATGATTATAGCTACCACTTTTATGATGATAACAACCATGACTATGATCATAACAACCATGACGATGATTATAACAACCACGATTATGATTATAACAAACACGACCATGATTATAACAACAACGACGATGATTTTAACAACCACGACCATGATTATAACAACCACGACCATGATTATAACAACCACGACAATGATTATAACAACCATGACTATGATAATAACAACCATGACTATGATTATAACAACCACGACCATGAAAAAGATCTAGGTGTATTTGTTAGCAACGACTTGAAACCTAGAAAACATTGTATTAGCGTTCGCAACAAGGCAAACAGGATTCTTGGGTTCATATCTAGGTCTGTGAGTAACAGAACTGCTGACGTTATCTTGAAACTTTACCTAGCATTAGTGAGGCCACACATGGATTATGCGGTTCAGTTCTGGTGTCCTTATTATAGAATTGACATAGATTCTTTGGAGAGAGTACAAAGAAGAATGACAAAAATGATCCATAATATTAGAAACCTTCCATATGAAGAAAGACTGAAAAGCTTAGGCTTGCATTCATTAGAGAGGCGTAGAGTTAGGGGAGATATGATAGAGGTGTACAAGTGGGTGAGTGGGATGAACAAGGGTAAAATGGAAGATGTTCTGAAGCTCAGTAATAACGAAATAACTAGAACAAATGGCTTTAACTTAGATTAATTCCGATTCAGAAAGGATATAGTCAAGCACTGGTTTGGTAATAGAGTTGTGGATATGTGGAATAAGCTACCGAGTGCTATAGTAGGATTAGGGACGCTAGGGAGCTTCAAGACGAAGTTGGATAGGCACATGGAAGTGCTGGGATGGGTGTGAAAGGGATCTGCCCTGTATGGGCCAGTCGGCCTCCTGCAGTATCCCACTTTCTTATGTTCTTTTGTTCTTATGATTAAAACAAGCACGACCAAGATTATAACAATCACGAATATGATTATAACACCTACGACTAGGGACATAACAACCACGACCATGGTTATAACAACCACGATCAGGATTATAACAACCACGACTATGATTATAATAACCACGACTATGATTATATGAACCACGACCGTGATTATAACAACCACGACCATGATTATAACAACCACGACCATGATTATAACAACCACTACCATGATTATAACAACCACGATCATGATTAAAGCACCCATGACCATGATTATAATAACCACGACCATGATTATAACAACCACGACTATGATTAAAGCACCCATGACCATGATTATAATAACCACGACCATGATTATAACAACCACGACTATGATTATAACACGCACGACCATGATTATGACAACCAGGACCATGATTATAGCAACCACGCTCATGATTATAACAGCCACGACTATGATTATAATAACCACGACTATGATTATATGAACCACGACCGTGATTATAACAACCAGGACCATGATTATAACAACCACGACTATGAATATGACACTTACGACTATGATCATAACAACCATGGCCATGATTATTACAACCACGACCATAATTATAACAACCACGACCATGAATATAACAACCAAGACTATGAATATAACACCTACAACAATGATCATAACAACCATGGCCATGAGTATACCAACCACGAAAATGATTATAACAACCACGACCATGAATATAACAACCACGACTATGATTATAACACCTACGACTATGATCATAACAACCATGACCATGATTATAACAACCACGACCATGATTATAACAACCACGACTGTGACTATAACAACCACGACCATGACTATAACAACCACATTTATGATTATAACAAACACGAAAATGATTATAACAACCACGACCATGAATATAACAACCACGACTATGATTATAACACCTACGACTATGATCATAACAACCACGACTATGATTATAGCAATAACGACCATGTTTATAACAAGCACGACCATGATTATAACAACCACGACCATGATTATAACAGCCACGACAATGATTTTAGCAAGCAGGACCATGATTATAACCACTACCATGATTAAAACAACCACGACTATGATTATAACAACCACGAGCATAATTATAACAACCACGACTATGATTATAACAATAACGACCATGATTATAACAACCATGAGCATAATTATAACAACCATGACCATGATTATAACAACCACGACTGCGATTATAACAAGCACGACCATGATTATAACAACCACGACCATGATTATAACAACCACGACCATGAATATAACAACCACGACTATAATTATAATACCTACAAGTATGATCATAACCACCACGACCATGATTATAACAACCACGACCATGATTATAACAACCACGACCATGATTATAACAATAACGACCATGAATATGGCAACCACGACTATGATTATAACAACCACGACCATATTATAACAACCACGACCATGATAATAGCAACCACGACCATGATTATAGCATTCACGACCATGATTATAACAACCACGACTATGATTATAACAACCACGACCATGATTTTAACAACCACGACTATGATTATAACAACCACGACCATTATTATAACAACCACGACCAAGATTATAACAACCACGACCGTGATTATATCAGCCACGACAATGATTATAACAAGCATGACCATGAAAAAAACATCCTCAACTATGATTATAACAACCACGATTATAATTATAATAAACACGACCATGATTATAACAACCACGACCATGATTATAACAACCACGACTATGATTATAACAACCACGACTATGATTATAACAACCACGAGAAAAATTTAAACAACCACGACTATGATTATAACAACCACGACCATGATTAAAACAACCACGACTGTGATTATAACAACCGAGACCATGAGTATAACAACCACATTTATGATTATAACAACCACGACCATGATTAAAACAACCACAACAATGATTATAACAACCACGATTATGATTATAATAAACACGACCATGATTATATCAACCCCGACTATGATTATAACAACCACGACCATGGTTATAACAACCGCGATCATGATTATAACAACCACGACCATGATTATAGCAATCACGAAAATGATTATAACACCTACTACTATTGTCATAACAACGACGACCATGATTATAACAACCACGATCATGATTATAACAAACACGACAATGATTATAACAACCACTACCATGATTATAACAACCGCGACCATGATTATAACGCCGATGACCATGATTATAATAACCACGACCATGATTATAACAACCACGACCTAGATTATAACAAACACAACCATGATTATAACAACCACGACTATGATTATATCACATACGACTATGATCATAACAACCCCTACCATGATTATAACAACCACGACCATGATTATATCAACTACGACCATGATCTTAACAACCACTACCATGATTAAAACAACCACGCTCATGATTATAACAGCCACGACTATGATTATAACAACCACTACTAATATGATAACAACCAGGACTATGATTATAACACCTACGACTATGATTATAACAACCACGCAAGTGATTATAACAACCACGACCATGATTATAACAACTACGACCATGATGATAACAACCATGACCATGATTATAACAACCAAGACTATGATTATAACACCTATGACTCTGATCATAACAACCATGACCATGATTATAACAACCACGTCCAAAAATATAACAACCACGACCTAGATTATAACAACCACAACCATGATAATAACAACCACGACTATGATTATATCACATACGACTATGATCATAACAACCATGACCATGATTATAACAACCACAAGCATAATTATAACAACTACGACTATGATTATAACAATAACGACCATGAATATAACAACCACGACCATGATTATAACCACCACGACCATGATTATAACAGCCACGACAATGATTATAACAAGTAGGATCATAATTATAACAACCACTACCATGATTAAAACAACCACGACTATGATTATAACAACCACGATTCTCATTGTAATAAACACGACCATGATTATAGCAACCACGTCTATGCTTATAACAACCACGACTATGATTATAACAACCACGAGCATTGTTATAACAACCACGACTATGATTATAACAACCACGACCATGATTATAACAACCACTACCATGATCATAACAACCACGACGATGATTAAAACAACCACGACCATGATTGTAGCAACCACGATCATGATTAAAACACCCACGACCATGATTATAATAACCACAACCATGATTATAACAACCACGATTATGATTATAACACGCACGGCCATGATTATGACAACCAGGACCATGATTATAACAACCACACTCATGATTATAACAACCACGACTATGATTATAATAACCACGACTATGATTATATGAACCACGACCGTGATTATAACCACCACGACCATGATTATAACAACCATGACTATGAATATGACACCGACGACTATGATCATAACAACCATGGCCATGATTATAACAACCACGACCATGATTATAACAACCACGACCATGAATATATCAACCACGACTATGAATATAACACCTACGACTATGATTATAACAACCATGGCCATGATTATAACAACCATGTAATAGGCCCCTGTCTCATCAACAGAACGTATTATATAAATGGGTCAATACATCTGATATTATATTCAGATTCACCACCCTGTAACTTTCCACTGTCTATGAGTAAGACATGAGATGGACACGTGAGCGGGCAACTTACCCAAGAGGGCGAGACCCATAGCTCAGCATTTCTGTAAGCACGCACTGCGATGCCCCTAAGCTTCAGTAGCTCACCTCAACTCATATGGTAAGGACGTGACCAAACGTTTATCATACATAAACGCCGTCCCTTTCTCATTCACTCCTAGTCAGTGAGACTTACGGTTGATATACACTCAGGATTTATATATACAACCTTTTATAATAAAACAAAGGAACAACCGTTTGGGTTTCGTTACTTAAAACCCAAATATAAATATGCGTGAACGAACTGGTTAATTGGACAAGCAGCCGATTCATATAGGTGGCAGCGGTGGGATACGAACCCATGCCTCCGATGAGACTGGTGCTAATTTTAAGGCCACACCCGGTGCAAAGCCATTCTCAAGGTCAAACAGTGAGGGAGCAAAAGCAGCACCTCCTCCTACCCAGACAGCGAGCAAATGGTGCGCTCTCCACAAATCGACATCTCATAGTTCACATGAGTGCGATATACTAATAAAGGCTAGGGGAGTGGACCTAAGTGAAACGGAGGTGTCGTATAGGCGCAAGCAGAAACGTCCCCAGAACAAGTCATCCGGGGAAGACCAGCGCACACTACAGCAAGGACAGGGATAGATAGGGTAATTCCCACCTCTCCTCACAGCACTTCTATAGCGGCCTCATTAATAGCGGCGCTTAGAAAAGTGGAAGTGTTGTCAGTGCAGGTGAGAGTGGATAATACCAGATTGGCTCTTGATATAGACACAGGTGCTTGTGCTAATGTATTGGCCTTGACATCATATCACGAGTTACAACGTAAATTCCCTCACCGCAAATTCAAATGGAGGCCTAGTAACGCTGAGCTCGAAGGAGTTTCAGGTACTCAGCTGAGCATCAAAGGAATGGTGACGTTACCACTCAGATTCTCAAGACGTGGTTCTCCTTTCTACGCGGACTTTTATATAGTTCAGCAGTTCAATTTGCCAGCTGACGGGTTACTTGGTCTACCAACTCTTCGAAAGAACATGATAGATGTTCATCCACGTAATAATAGTGTTATGTTTAAAGGTGTTTCCTACGCAGCAATGAGTCATTCTGAACCTATGCTCACCGCTAGGACGAAAGTGTTGTCTACCAATCCTATTAAGAGGAAGGCGGATCATGTGTCAGAGATATATCTCCACCTCAACCACACACCTTCCCAGAGTGATTACAGCAGCAAGAGTTGGAAGATAGTACCTGCAATTTTGAAGAGTACTCTCCATTACCAGAATGAGGAATTCACCAACGCAACAATCCTGTGAGCTGAAGTGAACATTAGTTTCTGCAAATGATTCGTTCACTGCCCAGGGTGTGACAGGACGTGACTGCAGTTGTTGAGACTACTCATCAATCAACATCCTGTCAACAAAATTCTTTCGTATGGCGTGAACAACCCCCAGTTACCAGCACCCAGCACCCACCCTAGTGATGATGACACATCCGGTCTGAGAGATTGTCTCTGCATTCTGAGGTATGGTGTTGTGGATGACGTTGTGTGACAATTAGCGGCGGTTTGCTGTACTCAGGATTTTTGTGAGCATTGACCCAATCACCGGACCTTGGAATCAGCTGTGTCTACTGCGGGACACACACACACAAGTCTACGGGATTGCGGGAGCAATTTCACATTATCAAGAAATTAAAGAAAGGATGTTATGTGTGTGATTTTCTAGATATCACAGCAATGTCGAAGTGCAACCAAATAAATTCCTAATTCGAGGTATTGTTGCGAATTGCCAACAGACTCGACTGGCCAGGATAGATCAAATAGCACCACATGTCAAGGTGATCGATCATCCACAGGGCAAGACACGCCTGTTAGAGCTGCTTGCCGACTACAGAAAGATAGTAGCCTTGCCAGGGGAAACGCTAGGTCAGACAGATTTAACATCCCATCATATAGCGTTAAAGGAAGGAACCAACCCTATTTACGTACCAGCTTATAGACTACCTCATAGCCAGCGCGCTGTAGTGCAAGATATTGTACAGGGTATGTTAGATGAGAATGTCATTAGACACTCAAAATCCCCCTTTAATAGCCCATTATTCCTCGTCCCGAAAAAGGATGGTGGATGGCGCCCTGTCATAGATTTCAGGCGCGTAAATGATCAAACAATCCCTGATAGGTACCCAATACCTATCTTGAGTGACATATTGCAATCCTTAGGCAAGGATAATGCGGTATTTAGCAACTTAGATTTGCTTAGTGGGTGTTGGCAAATACCACTCGATGAAAAATCACGAGAAATCACGGCATTTAGCACGCCTCTAGGCCACTTTGAGTTTCTACGAATGCCATTTGGTCTCAGAAATGCCCCACTAACATTTCAAAGAATGATCAACACCCTGTTTGCCGGACTAATTGGTAACACAGTCTGCACTTATTTGGATGATCTAATAGTAGTCAGTAAGGACGTCGATTCCCATCTGATAAAACTGCGTGAAGTTTTGGCCAAACTTTCCACAGCAGGCCTCAAAATAAAACTCTCAAAGTGCGAGTTTTTAAAATCCAGAATCCATTTCCTTGGTCATGTAGTCGACGGTGAGGGCATACACACAGTTAATGATAAAGTCAAAGCTGTATCTCAGTTCCCGCGTCCTACCTCAAATGATCATGTGCGTAGCCTTCTCGGATTATCTGGTTATTATCGTTCCTTTATCAAGGACTATGCAACATTAGCATCGCCCCTAACGAGGTTGCTCAAAAAAGATGCAGTGTTCATATGGGATGCTGAACACGAGGAAAGTTTTACGGCATTGAAGACAGCGCTAACCAATGCCCCGGTTCTAGCATTCCCAGACTACACTCAACCTTTCACTCTCTGTACTGACGCTTCCGGAATTGGAGTCGGAGCAGTGCTCATGCAAGAGGACACGCGTGGGAAGTTTAGAGTGATAGCATTTGCAAGTCGCAAACTAATCGATGCTGAAACACATTATTCGGTGACGCATTTAGAAACGTTAGCCGTTGTGTGGGCACTTAAGAAGTTCAAAGACATTATCTTTGGCTACAAGATAACTGTTTTTACTGATCATGCGGCAGTCACCGAACTGTTCCATGGCAGAAACTTATCAGGCAGATTAGCACGCTGGTATCTGACAATTCAAGAGTTTGACCCCGAATTTAGGTATTTACCTGGGAGGGCGAATGTTGTCGCCGACGCTCTGTCAAGAAATATAGCACCAGTAATGCCTGTATCAGCATTCACTCTTTCGCAGCTGGAAGATGAGCAACGACGCGACCCATATTGGTCAGCTGTTATTTTTGCTCTCGAATCGGGCGAGGATGTTAAACTCCCCAAGTTATTTCTTCCCTTAAGTCAGTTTGAATTACGACATAACATACTCCATAGGACGAGAAAATCTCCTGAGGGTAATGTGTCTCAAATAGTCGTACCTGACACGTTGCGCAAAGCAGTAATGACATTGTTCCACGATGTCCCACAAGCAGGTCACCAAGGTCGTGATAAATGCTTAGCGGATTTACGAAAGAAGTATTTCTGGAACACTATGAAGAAAGACATAGAATTACACATAGCTAATTGTTTGGCATGTGCTCAACATAAAAGATCAACAGGATCACCTGCCCCGATTTTACAATATCCTACACCAGACCGTCCGTTTGACACAGTCGCAGTTGATGTGTTACAACTCCCAATGAGTCATCAGGGATCAGGATACGTCTTAGTGTGTGTGGATCATTTTTCCAGGTTCGTGGTCTTGGTCCCACTAAAAAGCAAAACAGCCGAAGCAGTAGCCTATGCATTAGTGATGAATCTCATATGTCCATATACTACGCCTAAAGTTCTACTCTCTGACAATGGAACAGAGTTCAAGAATGAGCTAATAGAGCATATATGTGCACAATATGGAATTAAACAAACTTTTGTGACAGCTTATCATCCACAGGCTAATGGCCTTGTTGAAAGAACCAATCGTAAAATCCTAGAAATACTGCGTCCAATTGTTAATGGTTTTCAATACGCATGGGAGGATTGGTTACCGCAGGTTGCAGCGTCGATAAATGGGTCAGTTAATAGCTCTACGGGCAAAACACCCTACTTTATTGTCTATGGTACAGATAAACGTCTGCCTTACGACATCCTTACAGAGGCGCCATACCCGGTATATAATACGGATGATTTTGCGGCAAAACAAATTCATGTCTTTACAGAAATTCATAACCAAGTACGATCACAGCTAGCGCCGTCACGCGCCGAAATGATCATCAAACAACATAAACATGCTAAACCTATCGCACTGAACGTTGGGGACGCTGTTATGTTACAGGTACCTGAAAGGAACTCCAAACTTTCGGCGAAATTTTCTGGTCCATTCCGCATAATCTCAAAAGAAGCAGGCAACAAATTCAAAATATGGAAGCCTAATGCACAGATCGCAGATGTCGTGCACGCGGATCGTCTGAAGAAGACCCAGATAAATGTCTTACCTCAAGTTGATGATAATGTGATTGATACATCCTTACAGACTGTTCAGAAGCAAAATGTCCCAAATGACTATTGTATGAAACTACGTTCTGCGAGTAGAAGTTAACTCGTACTTTCGCGCCAGATGGAAAACGTCGACGGCCAACTACAATCAGCATTGGACATTCTTCATGGTCTCAGCACAGCTTCGATGAATTCGACAATAGTTTCATGAACGTTGTCGTTCAAGCTGTATCTCAACAGAATCATGTTATTTCTCAAACCTTTCACGCGATTACTGCTCTAGTATCAAAGGTTAATTCAATCATAATGGAGTCTAACCAAGTTTCGAGGATTGTTACTAGGTTACAGAAAGCAATCCCGACGTTAGAATGGCTCCTTTACTTCACAGAATATTTGCATGCTGCTGAAATTTCAGTTCATAAAATTGTAACCTCTAAAAATGAACTAATAGACAGCATTGTAGATGCCGGGATAGGACGTGTGGACGCGAAGCTTGCGCCTGTGCAGACGCTTCTTGAAGCTTTAAAAATAGCCAAGTTGCAGTATCATTTAACTCCGATTTTCATTGACAATGAGGTTCAATATCATTACCCACTGTTGGAGTCAACCCTCGCGCACAATGCAATTCTGATCCACATTCCTATGCGAGGGCAACATGAGTTTAATGCATGGCATTTAGAACCCTTCCCCTGGTTTGTGAACGACACACTGTATACCCTAGATAGGCCTAAAGAACTTTTCTTAGTAGATGAAGAATATTCATTGTTATCAATAGAGGATTCTGAGGTACTGTCACGGTGTAAGTCGTCTTATCTACACCTACACGTATGTCCAGCCTACATTGTTTGCATTTATTCCTGCTGCAGAGGGAATATGTGAATTGGCAGTCATACAACCAAATGTACGCACAGCGTTAGCGCAATGCAGTTTTAGGCCAGTTAGTCTAAAGACTGTGTTCCACACTCACCTTCACAATGTGCAGTATTTGTTCTTTCCAAATCTCACTACTGTAATTTTAAAATGCCGAAATGGTGTTAAGCAGCTAGTTGTGAAAGGGCATTACAAGGCTCCTGATTACTGTGTAATCACTTGTAGTACATTACGGACCTTGCCTACTCATCAGCATTTTGCGTTAAATCGAAAACTCAAGTCTGCTTTAATTCCACTTCCGATAATGAATTTCACTATCAAGGATATTCAAATAGTATCAGAGAAATTAAAAGTGTTAGCTTTCTTGAACGAGACACATTTTGCTGATTTGAATAATAACTTGCCATTTTATCTGTCACGGGAATTTGCACTACCAAGTCGTACGATTCCCTCTATTCAGTTAATTCTGGCAATAATGTTCCTGTTCTGTTATTACCTGGCAGTATCATCCAAATTCAACATTGTTCATAACATACTAACCCATACGACACAAAAGTCTAGGTCCCCTGTAGTAGAGAACACCCCTACAGTAATTTCCCCAGCTTAGTGTCTACATATCTGTTTATAACATGGTTAGGGTTGTCTAGGATGTACTGTACTCTGTGAGTTATTTAGGCCTCACGGAGCTCGGCTGGTAGGTGACCGAGCGATGTAATAGGCCCCTGTCTCATCAACAGAACGTATTATATAAATGGGTCAATACATCTGATATTATATTCAGATTCACCACCCTGTAACTTTCCACTGTCTATGAGTAAGACATGAGATGGACACGTGAGCGGGCAACTTACCCAAGAGGGCGAGACCCATAGCTTAGCATTTCTGTAAGCACGCGATGCGATGCCCCTAAGCTTCAGTAGCTCACCTAAACTCATATCGTAAGGACGTGACCTAACGCTTATCATACATAAACGCCGTCCCTTTCTCATTCACTCCTAGACAGTGAGACTTACGGTTGATATACACTCAGGAATTATATATACAACCTTTTATAATAAAACAAAGGAACTACCGTTTGGGTTTCTTAAAACCCAAATATAAATATGTGTGAACGGACTGGTCAATTGGACAAGCAGCCGATTCAACCACGACCATGATTATAACAACCACGACCATGAATATAACAACCACGACTATGATTATAACACCTACGACTATGATCATAACAACCATGACCATGATTATAAGAACCAGGACCATGATTATAACAACCACGACTGTGATTATAACAACCACGACCATGATTATAACAACCACATTTATGATTATAACAACCACGACTATGATTATAACGACCACGAGCATAATTATAAGAACCACGACTATGATAATAACAATAACGACCATGATTATAACAAGCAGGACCATGATTATAACCACTACCATGATTAAAACAACCACGACTATGATTATAACAACCACGATTCTGATTGCAATACACACGACCCTGATTATAACAACCACGGCTATGATTATAACAACCACGACTATGATTATAGCAATAACGACCATGATAATAACAACCATGAGCATAATTATAACAACCACGACTATGATTATAACAACCACGACCGTGATTATAACAACCACGACCATGATTATAACAACCACGACTGTGATTATAACAACCACGACCATGATTATAACAACCACGACCATGATTATAACAACCACGACCAAGAATATAACAACCACGACTATAATTATAATACCTGCAAGTATGATCATAACAACCACGACCATGATTATAACAACCACGACCATGATTATAACAACCACATTTATGATTATAACAACCACGACCATGAATAAAACAACCACTACCATGATTAAAAAAAACTCGACTATGATTATAACAACTACGATTCTGATTATAATAAACACGACCATGATTATAGCAACCACGACCATGATTATAACAACCACGACTATGATTATAATAACCACGACCATGATTATAACAACCACGACTATGATTATAGCAACCACGACCATGATTATAACAACCACGACCATGATTATAACAACCACGACCGTGATTATTACAGCCACGACAATGATTATAACAAGCATGACCATGATTATAACAACCACTACCATGATAAAAACATCCTCGACTCTGATTATAACAACCACGATTATGATTATAATAACCACGACCATGATTATAACAACCACGTCTATGATTATAACAACCACGACTATGATTATAACAACCACGAGAAAAATTAAAACAACCACGACCATGATTATAACAACCACGACTATGATTATAACAACCATGACCATGATTAAAACAACCACGACTGTGATTATAACAACCACGACCATGATTATAACATCCACATTTATGTTTATAACAACAACGACCATGATTAAAACAACCACAACTATGATTATAACAACCACGATTATGATTATAATAAACACGACCATGATTATAACAACCCCGACTCTGATTATAAC
>CAUDMG010002163.1:0-90000 GCA_958450375.1 Homarus gammarus
TATACCCGTCATCTCTTGTGTGTGCGGCGGATGGCGTGATTGTGAGAGGCCTATAGAGAAAAGGAGAGGGGATTTGCGGGGGCGGGCGAGGGGGGATTGGCTTTCCATGGTCGTTTCTAGCGGTAAAATTCACCCGACAGATGGCAACACGGGTGAAGGCTCTCTCTCTCTCTCTCCTCTCTCTCTCTCTCTCTCTCTCTCTCTCTCTCTCTCTCTACACAGTGTTGACAAATTGCTCCGAGTTTAGCAGTATTTCAGAGGTCGATTTTTATCACAATATTTTACCTGTTGTGTTGTGTTGCCAGGTGTTGCGTGTTGTGTTGTCAGGTGGTGTCTGGTAACCCTTTGTGTACAGAGTAGAAACAGGTAGAAATACAAATATCACCTGAATACTAGACACCCTTAAGTTGTACCTGGGTAAATTAGGTTAGGTTAGGTTAGGTGAGGTTAGGTTAGGTTAGGTTAGGTGAGGTTAGGTTAGGTTAGGTTAGGTGAGGTTAGGTTAGGTTAGGTTAGGTTAGGTTGGGTAAAACTGTAGAATTTAACCCCAAATAAAAGTAAAATAGAAGAATTGTTATTTTTTGTCCATTTATGTGTTGGTTCGTAAAATACAAATGAGAGTTTAACCTTTTTTGTCCCACCAGGGGGAAATTGGGTCCTGGTGACGTCACGGAATAGGCTGAGAAATGGGGAAGGTGTAATAGGTTTGGAAGAAGTCTATTAAGGAGGGACGTTTGAAGAGTAATTGGTTAGTGAGGGTAAGGAAGGGTGAGAGAGAGAGAGAGAGAGAAGAGAGAGAGAGAGATCTGTAATAGGATTATGAGGGCGGTAATAGGAAGGTGAAATAGGCTCATTAAAAAACTTGCTTTAGAATAAGATAAAAAAATAGGAAAACATAGGATTCTGAAATAGGGAGACACACTGGGACCCCAAATAGGATATAAGAAGGGGAGTAATAGGACTGTGGAATAGGGTGACAGAGAGAGGCCCTCATCTGAAATAGGGTCAGGATAGGTGAAGATAAAGAAACACTAAATAGGGTCAGGGGAAATCAGTAAGGTAATTTGGGGTCAAGTTAAAGAATAGTGTGTGTGTGTGTGTGTGTGTGGTGTGCGTGCGTGTGTGTGTGTAATAATAATAATAATAATAATTAACGGTTTATTGAAAGAGCTTGGCAGCCAGAAGGCTGAAAATATACAGTTACATATTTGGGGAGTGGGTTACGAATTACAAATAATATACAAGTAACATAAGTGACACAAATAAGACATATAATAACTTAGATGGGGAAAAGCTCAAACTACAGTTCAATTCAACATAGTGACAGTGTTACAGTATTACAAGTTATTGATAATTTTTACAATGGTTGGGACTGGGCTGTTCTTATAGCGATCAGTTCGTGCACGTATGGGCTGGATGCGGTTGTGGTGTCGAACAGCAATTCTCGGACAAGGGACCTCGGGTGGTAGTAGGAGCCGGTGTCGGGGATGGTGTAGAAGCTTCTTACCAAATTTGCAGATGAGGTCGTGGTGATGGTCAGTGAGAGTCGAAAGGGTCAGTGTGTTGAGCGCTTCTTGATATGTGGAGTAGGAGGAGGAGAGAATAATCTTGCATGCCCTCTTTTGCACTTTTTCTAGGTGTTTACGTTGTGTGGCATTTAGGGAGGAAGACCAGGTGGGGGAGGCATAGGTGAGCTTGGGAAGTATGAATGTTGTGTAAACACTGAGGAGCTCGTGTGCAGGAACTCCGAGGGACTTGAGTCGGCGGAGGAGGTGGAGACGGAAACTGGAGGATTTGACAACTTCATTGACGTGTGGCTTCCAATTTAGTTTGTTGTCTATGGTGACGCCGAGGAGCTTCGTGGAATCTACGACCTGGAGTGTGTTCGGACCTAGAGTAATGGAAGGAGGTGGGACAATGTCGGAGGAGAGGTTGATGTGCATAACCATGGTCTTGGTATGGTTGATGGTGACATGGTTGTTGGTAGCCCAGTTTTGGAGACTGTTCAATAAATCCTGAAGGGCGGTATAGTTGGGAGCAGAATTGTTGACGCTGATCCCAATGGTGGAGTCGTCGACATATTTCCAGCGAGCAGGGGTTTCTCTTAGGGCATCATTGATGAGCATAAGGAAGCAGAGTGGTCCCATCTTGGTGCCTTGGGGGACGCCACAGGTGAGTGACTGAAAGGTGGAGACAGCCCCTCGGAAGCGTACAGCTTGGCGTCGGTCACTGAGGAAGTCTGTAAGCCATGGTATGAGGCTTCTCCGAAGCCCGAGGTCAATAGCTTTGTTGATGATTATATTGTGGTCGACTAGGTCGAACGCTTTAGTGAAATCAATGAAGGCGACAGCTACAGACGTTTTTCGTTTCTCGAGATGGCGGTATATGTAATCGAGAAAGCTGACAAGACAGTGAGTGGTGGAGGAGGTTTTCATGTTGCCAAATTGCTGAGGGTCTACGACTCCTGCAATATCAGCATAAGCCCAGTCGAACACAAAACTTTCACAGATTAGGCTGGGTATTGGGGTGATTGCAATAGGTCGTAGCTGATTTAAGGATTGTGGGCTGGTTGACTTGGGCACTGGTGATACATAAGAGGTGTGTGTGTGTGTGTGTGTGTGTGTGTGTGCGTGTGTGTGTGTGCGTGTGTGTGTGTGCGTGCGGATAGTAGTAGTAGTAGTAATAGTGTAATTATGTGACCATTTCTCTTTTCCACTCCCGCCCACCCTCTACCCACCCCACCCTCCACCCACCCCACCCCTACCCCCCCACCCACCCCTACCCCCCCACCCACCCCTACCCACCCACCCCCCTACGCCAAGTGGCCCATGACGGTGCAGGGGAACAAGCCATTGGATATACAGCCAGCGAGGTCACGACACACCCAGCACCTTGTTATGGGCTAACCATGCATAATGACGGCCCACGGATGCTCATTAGGAGGCCCGGATTATCACATTGGGGGGGGGGTGTAGTTAGTGGCTATGGGGGGGTGATGGGGGAAGGGGTGGGGGGAGGGTGGTGGGGGAAGGGGTGGGGGGAGGGGTGGGAGTTAAGACTGATGTGTTAGTTTAAGAAAGTTCCAAGTTGGGCATACACTTCTAACTAACTCAAACCCGGGAATTGTGTGCCCAACTTGGAATAATTTTAAGGACGGGCTCTCTCTCTCTCTCTCTCTCTCTCTCTCTCTCTCTCTCTCTCTCTCTCTCTCTCTCTCTTCTGTGATTGGTTGAAAGTTTTAACATCTTTCGTTCTACTATGAGTCGATTCTCTCTTCTGATTGGTTGGGAGGGTCGAGGGGCGTTGTTTTCATTGGCCAGGAGGCATGGGTTTGGAGCGTCGTGATTGGTAGAGGTGTACACAGTAGCACCAATCAGAATCTATTTATAGTGATGTCTTTATGTGTCGGGTAGGCCATGGTGGTGATGGTGGTAGGTGGTGATGGTGGTGATGGTGGTAGGTGGTGGTAGGTGATGATGGTGGTAGGTGGTGATGGTGGTAGGTGGTGATGATGGTAGGTGGTGATGGTGGTAGGTGGTGGTGATGGTGGTAGGTGGTGATGGTGGTAGGTGGTGATGGTGGTAGGTGGTGGTGATGGTGGTGATGGTGGTAGGTGGTGATGGTGGTAGGTGGTGGTGATGGTGGTAGTTGTGGTGATGGTGGTAGGTGATGGTGGTAGGTGGTGATGGTGGTAGGTGGTGATGATGGTAGGTGGTGATGGTGGTAGGTGGTGGTGATGGTGGTAGGTGGTGATGGTGGTAGGTGGTGATGGTGGTAGGTGGTGATGGTGGTAGGTGGTGGTGATGGTGGTAGGTGGTGATGGTGGTAGATGGTGGTGGTGGTGGTAGGTGGTGGTGATGGTGGTAGGTGGTGATGATGGTAGGTGGTGATGGTGGTAGGTGGTGGTGATGGTGGTAGTTGTGGTGATGGTGGTAGGTGGTGGTGATGGTGGTAGGTGGTGATGGTGGTAGGTGGTGATGGTGGTAGGTGGTGATGATGGTAGGTGGTGATAGTGGTAGATGGTGATGGTGGTAGGTGGTGATGGTGGTAGGTGGTGATGGTGGTGATGGTGGTAGGTGGTGATGGTGGTAGGTGGTGATGGTGGTAGGTGGTGGTGATGGTGGTAGGTGGTGATGGTGGTAGGTGGTGGTGGTAGGTGGTGGTGATGGTGGTAGGTGGTGATGATGGTAGGTGGTGATGGTGGTGGTGGTGGTAGGTGGTGATGGTGGTAGATGGTGATGGTGGTGGTGGTGGTGGTAGGTGGTGATGGTGGTAGGTGGTGATAGTGGTAGATGGTGATGGTGGTAGGTGGTGATGGTGGTAGGTGGTGGTAGGTGGTGATGGTGGTAGGTGGTGGTGGTGGTAGGTGGTGATGGTGGTAGGTGGTGGTGATGGTGGTGATGGTGGTAGGTGGTGATGGTGGTAGGTGGTGATGGTGGTAGGTGGTGGTGATGGTGGTAGGTGGTGATGGTGGTAGGTGGTGATGGTGGTGATGGTGGTAGGTGGTGATGATGGTAGGTGGTGATGGTGGTAGGTGGTGATGGTGGTAGGTGGTGATGATGGTAGGTGGTGATGGTGGTAGGTGGTGGTGATGGTGGTAGGTGGTGATAGTGGTAGGTGGTGATAGGTGGTGATGGTGGTAGGTGGTGATGGTGGTAGGTGGTGATGGTGGTAGGTGATGGTGGTAGGTGGTGGTGATGGTGGTAGGTGGTGGTGATGGTGGTAGGTGGTGATGGTGGTAGGTGGTGATGGTGGTGGTGGTGATGGTGGTAGGTGGTGATGGTGGTAGGTGGTGATGGTGGTAGGTGGTGATGGTGGTAGTAGATAGTGGTGGGTGGTGGTGGTAGTGGTGGTAGAGAGGCCAGGAAACAATTATCACCAGATTTGTCCAGTAAATTGGTTTGGTAATTGGGACTAATCTCTTTGGGGTAGTGGTGATGGTGGTAGTTGTGGTAGTAGTCGTAGTTGTGGTGGTGATGGTGGTAGTTGTGGTAGTAGTCGTAGTTGTGGTGGTGATGGTGGTAGTTGTGGTGATGGTGGTAGTTGTGGTAGTCGTAGTTGTGATGGTGGTAGTTGTGGTAGTAGTCGTAGTTGTGGTGGTGATGGTGGTAGTTGTGGTAGTAGTCGTAGTTGTGGTGATGGTGGTAGTAGTCGTAGTTGTGGTGGTAATGGTGGTAGTTGTGGTAGTAGTCGTAGTTGTGGTGGTGGTAGTTGTGGTAATCGTAGTTGTGGTGGTGATGGTGGTAGTTGTGGTAGTAGTCGTAGTTGTGGTGATGGTGGTAGTTGTGGTAGTAGTCGTAGTTGTGGTGGTGATGGTGGTAGTTGTGGTAGTAGTCGTAGTTGTGGTGGTAATGGTGGTAGTTGTGGTAGTAGTCGTAGTTGTGGTGGGAATGGTGGTAGTTGTGGTAGTAGTCGTAGTTGTGGTGGTGGTAGTTGTGGTAATCGTAGTTGTGGTGGTGGTAGTTGTGGTAGTAGTCGTAGTTGTGGTGGTGATGGTGGTAGTTGTGGTAGTAGTCGTAGTTGTGGTGGTGATGGTGGTAGTTGTGGTAGTAGTCGTAGTTGTGGTGGTGATGGTGGTAGTCGTAGTTGTGGTGGTGATGGTGGTAGTCGTAGTTGTGGTGGTGATGGTGGTAGTTGTGGTAGTAGTTGTGGTGGTGATGGTGGTAGTTGTGGTAGTCGTAGTTGTGGTGGTGATGGTGGTAGTTGTGGTAGTAGTCGTAGTTGTGGTGGTGATGGTGGTAGTTGTGGTAGTAGTCGTAGTTGTGGTGGTGATGGTGGTAGTCGTAGTTGTGATGGTGGTAGTTGTGGTAGTAGTTGTGGTGGTGATGGTGGTAGTTGTGGTAGTCGTAGTTGTGGTGGTGATGGTGGTAGTTGTGGTAGTAGTCGTAGTTGTGGTGGTGATGGTGGTAGTTGTGGTAGTAGTCGTAGTTGTGGTGGTGATGGTGGTAGTCGTAGTTGTGGTGGTGATGGTGGTAGTTGTGGTGGTGATGGTGGTAGTTGTGGTAGTCGTAGTTGTGGTTGTGATGGTGGTAGTTGTGGTAGTCGTAGTTGTGGTGGTGATGGTGGTAGTTGTGGTGGTGATGGTGGTAGTTGTGGTAGTCGTAGTTGTGGTTGTGATGGTGGTAGTTGTGGTAGTAGTCGTAGTTGTGGTTGTGATGGTGGTAGTTGTGGTAGTCGTAGTTGTGGTGGTGATGGTGGTAGTTGTGGTGGTGATGGTGGTAGTTGTGGTAGTAGTCGTAGTTGTAGTGGTGGTAGTTGTGGTAGTAGTCGTAGTTGTAGTGGTGGTAGTTGTGGTGGTGATGGTGGTAGTTGTGGTGGTGATGGTGGTAGTTGTGGTGGTGATGGTGGTAGTTGTGGTAGTAGTCGTAGTTGTGGTGGTGATGGTGGTAGTTGTGGTAGTCGTAGTTGTGGTGGTGATGGTGGTAGTTGTGGTAGTAGTCGTAGTTGTGGTGGTGGTGGTGGTAGTTGTGGTGGTGATGGTGGTAGTTGTGGTAGTAGTCGTAGTTGTAGTGGTGGTAGTTGTGGTAGTAGTCGTAGTTGTGGTGGTGATGGTGGTAGTTGTGGTAGTAGTCGTAGTTGTGGTGGTGATGGTGGTAGTTGTGGTAGTAGTCGTAGTTGTAGTGGTGGTAGTTGTGGTAGTAGTCGTAGTTGTGGTGGTGATGGTGGTAGTTGTGGTAGTAGTCGTAGTTGTAGTGGTGGTAGTTGTGGTAGTAGTCGTAGTTGTGGTGGTGGTGGTTATAATAATAATCATAGATAGAGTTAGTTATCCTCCTCCAGCCAGTCATTATCCAGTGACTAATATTAAACCACTTTTGTCAACAATTAATAAATACAAAAAAAATAATAAGTTTCTACAAAATATTAATCAAAATATTCCCGGGCAGCTGATGACGTCATGGAGATATTGCCACACGCAGATCATAATAAAAACAAATAAAAAATTATCTTTTATAATCTCAAACTCAGTTCATTAAAGATTATCATAATGAAGTTGTTTAAATTATGAACAGTCATTTACATAATTTTAATATATCATTTTAATCAAGTCATTAAGGTTATAAAGAGATAATCTGTGAAGAAATAGACCTCTGGCAACTACCTGATAAGAGCATGGCGTCACATCGGGTGAATCACAACATCAGTGTGCGTCAGGCTGTCGTAGGGGGAGGATGTATGGGTATATGTTTTAGTTATTATCCTAAATATTTATATAATTAAACCATTATCGATACCTAAATATAGTTAAAAAAAATACTCCAATACTTAGGCTATTTTAGGGTTACTTTAAATTGGTTATGGAGACTTCAGACCAGTTTTTGATGGGGGGCGGGGGTCATTTTGTGGGCGTATGTTTTGGTGGGCGTGAACCAGACAGGAGGTGCTTACTGCTGGTCCACTGGGGAGAGAATAAGAGAGAGAGATACTAACAAGAAAAACCCACTACCACCGCAAACAACCACAATTTCAGCCGCTACCACAATCCATCACCAGACACTAACTACCACCACTACTACCAACCACCCTCTTCCCCTCACGTCAGCTTCCGGTCTCCAAGAGGGTGAATAGACAAACTAGCAACAATTACCTCTCTCTCTCTCTCTCTCTCTCTCTCTCCTTCTTTGTCTCGTTGCTTCGTGTGACCTTTGCTGCCTCGCCAACCACTGATCGATAACTGGTGTGTGTAGTGGAGGAGGAGGTGGAAGAACAAGAGGTGGAGGAGGAAGAACAAGAGGTGGAGGAGGAGGAGGAAGAGATTTCGTTGTGTATGTATGTATATATGTATGTATGTATGTATGTACAGTATATATGTAAGTATGTATGTTATGTATGTATGTATATGTGTTTTGATGTGTCTATGTACGTTATAAATATGTGTGTGTGTGTCACCTAATGGCCATTAAGGGTAGTTAGCTTCTAATTGGTCACGTGAGACCCTCTTGTTCCAGGGAGAGGAAGGTCTAATGATGTTATGTAGTGTGATCAGTGTCTGTCTGTCTGTCTGTCTGTCTGTCTGTCTGTGCTCATATGGGAGTGTTTCCGTCTATCTGTATAATTATAAACTCCTTCCCCTCGAATTAACTGGAGACAAAACAAAACATCCTTTATACTAATCCGGATTCAGCTCAGCCGTTCGTCATACCAAAGCCGTCTCAGAAACTCATCCTTCCTCCCTCCTCAGACACACACACACACAGAGACAGACACACACAGACACACACACACAGACAGACAGACACACACACACACACACACACACAGACACACAGAAAGAGTAAGTGAAATGTTACACACAATCCCCGTAGACTTTTACATATATTCCCTGTGTGTGTGTCTGTGTGACTGTGTGTGTGTGTCTGTGTGACTGTGTGTGTGTCTGTGTGTGTCTGTGTGTTTGTGTCTGTGTCTGTCTGTCTGTGTGTGTGTATTTTCTAGCTATTCCCTCAACCTTTAAGTGTTGTTTATCATTAATTAAGGTTATGAAATTACTAAAAGGTGTTATTATGTAATGTTATGATGGCAGGATAGTCATACCTGCCCGCCCTCATTACCTTTAATTAACCTGCCTTTGAGGTAAGATAGTTTGGCAAAGGTGAAGATGGCGTTTAAATTTTTTTTTCCTTGGAATTTTTTCTTTCCTGTGGTGGTAGGAGAGAGAGAGAGAGAGAGAGAGAGAGAGAGAGAGAGAGAGAGAGAGAGAGAGAGAGAGTGTGTGTGTGGAGAGAGATCTTGTCTGGGGGAGAAGGTTAGACGGTGTTATTGTAAACTATGTATGAACCTTCCTCCAGAAATAGGAAGTTTTTGTTGACTTCAAGGTGGATCTGTTGTTTACTTCAAGGTGGATCTGTTGTTTACTTCAAGGTGGATCTGTCGTTTACTTCAAGGTGGATCTGTCGTTTACTTCAAGGTGGATATGTTGTTTACTTCAAGGTGGATCTGTTGTTTACACCTTGTGAAATATTCGAGTCAGTAAGATGGTTGAGTAGTGTTGTGCAGAGCTGAGCCGAGGAGGTTATGAGATGTGAGAGGGGGGAGTGGGGAGGAGAGAGGGGGGGAGTGGGGAGGAGAGAGGGGGGAGTGGGGAGGAGAGAGGGGGGAGTGGGGAGGAGAGAGGGGGGAGTGGGGAGGAGAGAGGGGGGTGGGGAGGAGAGAGAGGAGAGAGGGGGGAGTGGGGAGAAGAGAGGGGGAGAGATGATGAGAGAGGAGATGAATGTAGGAGAGAGAGAGAAATGTTTGTGTGGAATGTCGACCAATGTTGCTAGTCTCTCTCTCTCTCTCTCTCTCTCTCTCTCTCTCTCTCTCTCTCTCTCTCTCTCTCTTATCGTGCAACATAATCAATATCTTTTCTTCAGTGTTGCAAAATATAGTATTGCCAGCTGGTGGTCACGCAACACCCGGCCGGAAGTCTGTCTAATGTGTCGATTAGCGTGCCGGATCACCTCACCTGACCTGACCTAACCTGACCTGACCTGACCTTAGAGGGAAATAAACTGGGGTGGAGATTCTTGAGGCGAGACGAATTATTTTATCAATATCTTAAGAAATGATTTAATGTGTCTCATCTGCCACGCACACACACACACACACACACACACACACACACACACACACACACACACTCACACACACACACACACACACACACACACACACACAGTCCTCAATTTTAGACCGTGTGATTTTTTTTCTCCAGGATAAACGTGACCTGAATAGTATAAGCGGAGGATGACAGGTTGTGTTCACACTGGGAAAAGATGGTTGTAGTCTGACTATCTGAGGACTGAATGGTGGTAGTTGTGGTGATTGTGGTGGTGGTGGTTGTGGTGGTAGTTGTGGTGATTGTGGTGGTAGTAGTGATTGTGGTGGTGGTGGTTGTGGTGGTGATTGTGGTGATTGTGGTGGTGGTTGTGGTGATTGTGGTGGTAGTTGTGGTGATTGTGGTGGTGGTTGTAGTGATTGTGGTGGTAGTTGTGGTGATTGTGGTGGTGGTGGTTGTGGTGGTAGTTGTGGTGATTGTGGTGGTAGTAGTGATTGTGGTGGTATTTGTGGTGATTGTGGTGGTAGTTGTGGTGGTATTTGTGGTGATTGTGGTGGTAGTTGTGGTGACAGTCGTGGTTTGTAATATTATTTGTGTTTAATCTATATCCATCAGAGCAAACCCCTCTATAAGGAATCCTATACTTAACCTGTACTAACATACTGTTATTTTGTATTTCCAGGTACAGTTGTGACGCCGAGTGTGAGTATTATGAGGTGGAGGAGGAGGTGTTCTCTCTCTCTGTCTCTCTCTCTCTCTCTCTCTCTCTCAAGACCCGGCAGGTGGTCAGGTGTTATCAATGTCATTAATTACATTCCCTCACCACCTCCTCCTCCTCCTCCTCCTCCTCTTCTTCTTCCTCTCTCTACCCCTCCTCCCTTCCTTCTTTACCTTCTCCCTCCCTCCTCTTCCTTATCCTCCCTTCTTCCTTCTCCCTCCCATCGCCTCCTCGTTTGTTGTGAAGAGAGAGAGGGAGAGAGAGGGGCAGGTGTGTCGTATATAACAGGTGTGTCGTAAATAAGTGTTAACATATGTATAAACTATATATTAAATTCATATATGTTTGCATCACTAGACAGGTGTGACAGACAGGTATACATAGTTCTAGGTGACAGGACAGGTTAATGAGGGGGAAGGAAACCTCACCTGACATCATTAAGGTGAGGCTGGCCACTAATTGTTACTTCACCTTACCTGTGGCCTGAGTCACCTGTTGTTGACACTTACGGTAAAAAAAAAAATACCTGACATTTTTTGTTTTATTGACTGTCACTGTCACTGATTTACTGTCCAACTGTTTCTGTCTACTGTCACTTGATGCAACACTATCTATCAACACCTACCTATTTCACGGCGACAAAATCAATGTGATAGATTATTTTTTCCCAGATAGAATTCACACGAACGTCATTTATTTCCTGAAACTAATTTATTCTCTGGTAAAATTTTCAAATACATTAAATATTTCTAATGATGTTAAAAAGGCCACACTGTATATAGCGAAGTCCTTAACGTAAACATAAAAGAATTCTTACTAGTAACGTCTGGCATCATTAAACAGATATACTTTGAAATATATAAACCTTTTCTTCATTATTTTTTACTTATTATATACGAAAATTACTGTAAAATCTTTATTATTCAGTGACGTAATTGGTCTCTGGGTAAAGGGTATTAATAGAAGGAAGTAATGGTGGGTTCTGGCAATATTTCCCGCGCTTATTTTTGTCTGTAAATTCTGTAGTAAATCTCTCTCTCTCTCTCTTACTTTCTTTTTTCTTTTATTATGTTTCTTCTTCGTCTTCTTCTTCGTCTTCTTCGTCTTCTTCGTCTTCTTCTTATTCCTCTTCTTGTTGTGGTGGAGAATGGTGGAGGAAATGAGGGGTGGTAAAGGTGATTGGTGGAGATGCTTGGAGTGTTGGAGACGAGTGGTGGTGGTGATGAGTGGTGAAGACGTGGAGTCCTTCGTTGGAGGGAAAGGGGGGGGGCACCATCCTCCTCCTCCTCCTCCTCACCCCCCCGATCGATTACCTCCCTCCAAAGGTCACCAGTCCATCCTTCCCTCACCCCCCACACCTCCCTTGCCTCACCCCCACACCCCTTGCCTCACCCCCACACCTCCCTTGCCTCACCTCCACACCTCCCTTGCCTCACCTCCACACCTCTTGCCTCACCCCCACACCTCTTGCCTCACCCTCACACCTCTTTCCTCACCCTCACACCTCTTTCCTCACCCTCACACCTCTTGCCTCACCCCCACACCCCTTGCCTCACCCCCACACCTCTTGCCTAACCCTCCACACCTCTTGCCTCACCCCCACACCTCCCTTGCCTCACCTCCACACCTCTTGCCTCACCCCCACACCTCTTGCCTCACCCTCACACCTCTTTCCTCACCCTCACACCTCTTTCCTCACCCTCACACCTCTTGCCTCACCCCCACACCCCTTGCCTCACCCCCACACCTCTTGCCTAACCCTCACACCTCTTGCCTAACCCTCCACACCTCTTGCCTCACCCCCACACCTCTTGCCTCACCCTCACACCTCTTTCCTCACCCTCACACCTCTTTCCTCACCCTCACACCTCTTGCCTCACCCCCACACCCCTTGCCTCACCCCCACACCTCTTGCCTCACCCCCACACCTCTTGCCTCACCCTCACACCTCTTGCCTCACCCCCACACCTCTTGCCTCACCCTCACACCTCTTGCCTAACCCTCCACACCTCTTGCCTCACCTCCACACCTCTTGCTTCGTTTATATTATTATTATTAGTTTCAGGTAAGACCCCCCCCCCCCCCCTACACACACACCTGGGGGGGGGGTCGGGTCGGGTCTCCGTTTTCTTTGAGGTCCCGTATATTACTCTGCAGTCGGCCGTGATGATCACCAGGGGGTACTGTTGTAAACCTCAGGGGTCAAGTTCAGGGGTAAGGACGGTGTATGTCTTAGGGTAAGGGTGGAGAGAGAGAGAGAGAGCGAGACGTATGATAACACCTGGTCTAATATTAATCTACCTGTAGTAACCACAAGCCTTTCTGACTCACCTGTCTATATACTTCTCCGCTGCCTCAACCATATCAACGGGGGGGGGGGGGGGGGGAGGAGGAAGGGGAGAGGGTAAGGAAGGAGAGGGGGAGACAGGGCTGTGATTGGTGACTCTTGATACCTTATAGAGAGGAGAGAGAAAAAAGCTAATTTGGGCGGGAAAATTGATTTGGCGCGTAAACATAGCTTTAGTAGGGGAAGGGGAAGGGGGTAGGGGGGTAGGGGGAGGCGGGAATGATTGTTTGACGACACGGTTTTATGGGTTAGTGATTGACGCCACTTACGTTAGAGTTATGTTGTGGAGAGAGAGAGAGAGAGAGAGAGAGAGAGAGAGAGAGAGAGGGGGGCATTTGTTATCACCTTCTTCCATCTTCTTCTTCCTCCTCCTCTTCCCATCATCTTTAAAAATCATGAAATAATCGTAAGTTTATCTATATTTTCTTACCTTCATTAACCGTAACACTAAACATTACCTTCTTCATTAACGACCCATAAAACAGTTTATAAGAGTATCCTAAGTTAACATTGTTTTTCTCTTAGGTACAAACGTCATATAAATTACTTCTGACTCACCTGGAAAAATAAAATGACATCGTAATTACACTGATACTATACCTTGGAGTCGTTCTCTTATGTCTCTCTCTGTATTACGAGGAGAGAGAAGAACGTAAAGAGATATTGAGAGAGACAGGGAGAGAGATAATTGAGAGTTTGAGAGAGAGACAGGTCCCCTTTCTCCTGCTTAACTTATATTAATATCTCTCTCTCTCTCTCTCTCTCTCTCTCTCTCTCTCTCTCTCTCTCTCTCTCTCTCTCTCTCTCTCTCTCTCTCTCTTTTTATTTGAGTTATTGCTGGAAAAAAAGAAAAAGAAAACGGGTGTTGAAGTTGGCAGCCTTTGGGGGGTGACTTATACAGAGTGAAGTAATGATTGGTGTGTTATGGTTGTTGTTATGTAATACTGGTAATCTATGGTGGCCAGTGACCTTGGTTAGTAACGTCAGGTGGGTTAGGTTAGAGTAGTTTGGGGTAAGTCATGTTAGGATAGGGTAGGGTAGGGTAAGGTAGGGATGGTTAGGTTAGGTTAGACAAGGTTAGGTTAGGTTAGGTTAGGTTAGGCGAGACAGAAAGTAGGTTGAGGCGCTAGAGTAGATTACCGTGCCGTCTTGGCCTCACCACCGCTCACCTACACCGCCTTGTGAAGTCTATTGAGTTAGTACCAATTACAGTGTTCAGCCTCCTCCTCCACCTGCTTCTTCTCCTCTTCTTCCTCGTCTTCCTTTTCCTCATCCTCCTCTTCTTCCCCCCTTTTCTTCTTCTCTTCCTCCACCCTCCTTCCCCTTATTCCCCCCCCCCTCCCCCTTCCCCCGGGGTGTCGAGGCGGCCCACACTGCTTCAGAGAATTAAATGAAACGGGATGAGATTTGGTGCAGAAGAAAACTCGATTTGTGGCCTTAAAGGAACCACTCGCTTATTGGCCTGTCACTTATGGTACACCACCTCTCTCTCTCTCTCTCTCTCTCTCTCTCTCTCTCTCTCTCTCTCTCTCTCTCTCTCTCTCATATCTACCTCAGAGGGACACCCACCTGCCGCCTCCTTTCCACTCACTCCTACAGGATGCCACCCCCCCCCCCCCCCCTGAACCTATCCTAACCAAGGTTTCACACAAAAAACGCTCTTATCTCATAACACAACAAAGGTCTTACTCAGAACGCCAGTGTAGGCAGAAGGCGAGAGAACGTTCGTCAGGGTTATCTGTACGTCAAAAGTGTTATATTGTAGGTTGGAAGTAAAAGCCAGGCTGTTTTGATCGCTCGTGCTGGCGTTGTTGTCTTTAAAGCTTCGTCTGGCTGAGATAAAGACGGGTCACAGGAGGGGGGGTGGTGGGAGGGGGGAAGGGGGGGTGGTGGGAAGGGAGGGAGGGGGGAAGGGGGGGTGACGAAATGGACGAAGCTGACCTGTTATTTGTGTACACCTGAAGCTGAAACATTGTACAGGGTATATTTAGTCCACACACACACACACACACGGAGTAGGTATATGGTGTTGAGAGAGAGAGAGGGGGTTGGGCACCAGGTCAGGTAGGAGGGACTCAGCTAGCACCAGCGGCGAATCTAAGATCAGCCGGCTACACCTTCCCTTTCATCTTGGTGTGTGAGTAGGTTAGTGTGGTGGTGGGGTGTGGTAGTGATATGGTGTGGTGTATTAGTAGTGCTGTGGTGAAAATGGAGAGGCTGTATGATGATAATGATGATGATGATGATGATGATGATAATAGTTTAGGATAATTAATGTATCAAATATAACAGTATATCAGAGAACACAACCACCACCATCACTACTAACACCTACCACTAATAAACAACCACCACCCACTACCACCACAACAACCACCCACTACCACCACCCACTACCACCACCCACTACCAACACCCACTACCACCACAACAACCACCCACTACCACCACAACAACCACTAACTACCACCACCCACTACCACCACCCACTACCACCACCCACTACCACCACTGCCAACACCCACTACCACCACTGCCAACCACCCACTACCACCACAACAACCACTAACTACCACCACCCACTACCACCACCCACTACCACCACTGCCAACACCCACTACCACCACAACAACCACCACAACAACCACCCACTACCACCACCTAACGGTGTTGTTGATTCTTTGACCATCCCCCAAACAGGAGCCGAGGAGCGCCCTTGGAGATGCCTCAGTATAAGTTGATGTACTTCAACCTGCGGGGGCGAGGAGAACCAGTCCGCTGGGTCCTCGCTGCCGCCGACCAGCCCTACGAGGACGTCCGCTTCAGTAGAGAGACGGAGTGGCCCTTCAAAAAACCAGGTGAGTGCCACTTTAAAACACTTTGGAGGGGAAGGTTGAGTTGACGCCTTGAGGATGATGTTTTAATCTTATGAGGACGATGGTTTAACCTTACGAGGACGATGGTTTAACCTTACGAGGACGATGGTTTAACCTTACGAGGACGATGGTTTAACCCTCCCTCGGCCTCAAAGGATTAAAGTTTGATGTTAATGCTGGGTGGACAGTGTCTTATCCCGTAGGTTGAGGCCCTTAGATACCTGTTATAAGTCAACTCTGAAGCACAAGGTAAGGTCATCGAATCATCTGAAGATTTTCGTAGGGCCGGGGCAGGGCGGGGATGTGTGGGGCGGTGCTTGGGGTGGAGGGGTGAGGTGGGGCAGGCGAAGCAATATGGAGTGGCAAACGCCCAATGAGGGACATCGTGAGACATTAGCGACGCCCCAAGACACAGTTGATGGTGCGGCAAGATCCTACTGCTGCCCCCACCACCCCCTACCACACACACCCCCCCCCAACCACCCCCTACCCCCACCACCACCCCATGTTGTTATTTACAGTCAATGAAGCAAGAGGTCAAAGGTCACAGGTAAGAAAACTGTCAAAAGAGGGCGTGTGTTTGGAGGGTCATAGTTGGGGTGAAATAAAGCCTTTGACAGCCCTTGTTTGGCCAGCCACTTTATTTTTTACTCTTTATTTATTTTTTAGTATTGTTTTCATTGTTTATTTGTCATATTCTTTGTTGGTCTATTTGTTTACTATCGTTTAATCAAGGTGGTTAAACGTCAGGATGGTTCAGCTAACAGGAGGGGGGGCTAATCTTCAGGTGATCCGTAGACTCAATAATATTTTCTTGTTAGAGGGAAAATATAAACTCAAGGATTACTTTTTTTTTTTAAGACTCGTGTTGCCATTCTCCGCCGCCTGAGGGCTCTTGTGGTCTCCCCTGCCACTTAAAACACTGATGGGAAATCTGGCGGCTTTCTAATTGGTCGACAGGAGTGCCGTTCCTTCATGATTATTTAGTCTATACATCGTCATTTTTTCATCATTTATCACGAGTTTCTTTTATTTTTTTTAAGTCATTATTGTATTTTAAAGATTAATACCCATCTGTTTATCATGACTAGAGACGTGGCACCTAAGGGTTTGTTGTGTAGCTGCATATAACCTTCCTCGACCTGACACTCGTCTTTAATACCCCCCCCCCCTCACCCGCCCCTCTCACCCGCCCCTCTCACCCACCCCTCCCGGCCCCCTCACCCACCCCTCTCACCCACCCCTCCCACCCCCCTCACCCACCTCTCTCACCCACCCCTCCCGGCCCCCTCACCCACCCCTCTCACCCACCCCTCCCACCCCCCTCACCCGCCCCTCTCACCCACCCCTCCCACCCCCCTCACCCGCCCCTCTCACCTAATAGCACTCTCTCTCTCTCTCTCTCTCTCTCTAATTGTCTTTCTGTCCATTTTTCGTTATTCTTGTATATTTTTCCCTTCTCTTCTCACCATTTTGGACACTTCTCTAATTCACCTCCCCCTATCTCCCTCCCTCTTCCCTTCTCACACACCTCTCCCCCCTCTCCCTCCTCTCCCTCCCCACTCTTCTCACACACCTCTCCCTCCTCTCCCTCCCCACTCTTCTCCCCCCCCTCCCCACTCTTCTCTCCCTCCCCCCCTCCCCACTCTTCTCCCCCCCCCTCCCCACTCTTCTCCCCCCTCCCCACTCTTCTCCCCCCTCCCCACTCTTCTCCCCCCTCCCCTCTCTCCCCAGCACCTCACAGTCACCATAATCTGGCAGGGATGGAGGGGCTATATTAGACTTCAGTTGTCATTAAGGCAGCTCTTGTTCTGTGGTGCTGCAGGACAGTGGTGGGTCTCGCCACTACATGCTCCCCGTGGACTGCTGAAGTCATCTGGATAAAGCTAGATAGACAGACTGATAGATATTAAATAAAATCGCCATAAAAGTTTACATTTAAAAATTGCAGGTATACAATACTAAGTGCCATTTATGTTTAAACACTTTAATCTGACATAGTTTTACATCCTTATTTCCAAGTATTGTTTGGTGTTTCTCCAAAAAATATAGATATTTTCGAAATTGCAATATAATGCTACGTCAGATTGATTTTTTTTTTTTATTAAAAGAATTACAGTTCACCAAACCGAAGACCCCACCACCTGTTGTCCACAGTCAACCAGAGGTGCACTGACCCCACCCTGGGTCCCGTGCTGGTAATACTTGATAAAGTAAGGCTGAATGTAATGGTGATTGGTGGATCTATTTTCGGCTGTATCACTGAAGGATAAATATTAAACAAACCAAAGGTAACATTTTTATAATAATAAACCTGAGGCTGTGACCTCTGATAGGGCAGACATTCACTCGCCTCAGTAATGCCCTCATGTGTTTTTAATCTCTACGGCCAGGCAGCTGAAGGCGTTGTGATCTGTGGTACCTGAGGTGCCCGTAGTGCAGACACCAGTCCGGTGGCCCAACTTTGGGAGCAAAGACAGAACAGCCTAGGGGTAGGATAGGAGGCTAGGTCAGATTCTTTTGTGTTTTCTAAGTACTAGGATCACTTATTTCCTCCTCCAGTTTTGGTATGTTTTTGAAAAACTGGTGAACTTTTCTTCAATAGAAAAGTTTCCTATCTTGACTCCTTGACCCAGACTCCTGTTCTTAATATTTCACTTTTAAAGTTTTTGTAATCTTGTTAGGTCTCATTTTTATTTGTAATTTTTCTTGCACCTAATCTGTATTACAAAAATATTATTCCAATGATTATTTTAAAAGTTTATTAATATCGTACAGATATATTTTATGTATCATTTCAGCACTCATCAGCTTACTAGCCACCAGGTGGTTCATCTGTCCAGTGTTGCCAACTACTTGCTTTAATATTGTTAATCGGTTCTTCATTGTGTTAACTTGACGTATCTAATAAGTTCCACGTTCTCAGAGATGCCGTATGGGAAGGTGCCGGTGTTGTACGTGGACGAGAAGCCTCTGAGTCAGTCGGTGGCCATATGTCGCTACCTCGGGAGGATGCACGACCTGGCGGTAGAGGACCCGTGGGAGGTTGCCAAGGGTGACGAGGTGGCCGACGCCGTCCATGACCTGCTCCCCCATGCAGCACAGATGGTTTATGCCAAGTGGGTGTTTCAGGGTTTTGATATATTATAATTTAATGTACTGTACACCATTGTATTTATGAAGCTGGTAACATAATATTTCACACATAACGTTGAGTTGTAACATTGGATTGGATGAAATATTGGTAGATTTTTCTGTTAATCTTTGGTACGGGTTGAGTGAGTGTTTTGTGTAATAGTGTTATAATTTAAACCTTAATTTATGAAAAGATTCCATTTCCTGAGAAGCCTTTCATAAACCAAAATTCATAAATAAAAACAAATTTTCCCATAGAGACCCATTTTAGAAGCTGTGATGTGTCCTCACCAAAAAGAAAAATCCTCAAAATATCATAAGAAGCTTCAAAATGCCACAACATACGTTTTTAATGAAGTATTTTTTGGTGTTCTCATTGATTATTGTATAAGCTAATGAAACAATAATAAGTGAAATACATACAGTACAGTACAGTATGGTAATAATTTTATACTTAGGAGAAATTAAAGAAAATGGTTCAGACAGACACTTTGAGGAAAATGTTGTAATAACCATTTACAACAGGTGAAACTCTTAACTCTATGGTACCGTTGTTAGTGGTTTTATTCGTATGTTCGTACTACTGCATCTGTTTGCCTGTAGTAGTCTTGCCGGAGTTCTTCCTGAGGCACTACATGTACTGTACCTTGGCGAGTATCTCATGGTGAAGAAAGTTACTGAATGTCTTAAAGATCTTCTCCAGTCACATCAATATGTTCTGGTCGACCATCATTAAGTTCTAGTCATGGAGTGTTTGAGTTGGTCCCATCATCCAGTTTCTGTGTGGTTCATTTGTGTCACCTTCACTATTTTCATCATCAGGATTGTTTCGATTTACTCTTTAAAGAAAAAAAATGGGTTTACGTACACACAGCATCAAACAATTTTTTTATTTTTTGTAATCTCAGATTTTCATTAACCGAGGCTTCGTAAATTGGGGTCTACCAGTACAGTGATGTTTATAAAGTACAGTACTGTATGTTGTATCCTGGTCTAGGCTTGAGGCAGGTCTTGGAAATGCTGAAACTTTTTGAATGTTAGACTTTAGTTTATGGCTACAGTAGAGAACACAATATAATATCTTGAAATTTTGTAACAGTACCTGGTGCTTGGCTCATTAATGTACTACTGTATATATGTTTTGTCTGTTTAATAATAGGTGCCAGAATACCAAGAAAATTAGTATATTTTTAATAATAACTTTCTGTGAATTTACCTGTTAGTGATGGGATTTTTGTCAAGTAGAATCACTATTTCAGAACCAAGATGTGATAAGAGTATTTGCCAGAATTAGGGGTGGTGGGGGGGGGGGGTGAGTATGACATGTGAAGCTAATACAACACAGTACTGTCATTACCAGGTACTGTACAATTCTCTGTTTTGTGGATCAATTCTAGGTGTTCTGCTCTGCTAGGTTAATTCACTTTCAACCTGTGATTTTAACGAGTTTACAGAGATTTAATATAGGCATTGTACACTCACTAAAAGATTATTCTGCACCTATACGGGGTTATACAATATGACACACCGGACCAAGAACAACACTCATCATTGTTTCTCTCATAGTGATGGTTGTGGATGGTTTCAGAGACAGGGGTGTAGAATATTTTTTTTACTGAGTACATTGTAGAGAGAATGGACTTGTTTATTTGTGTTAATTATTTGTGTATGAAATTCACACAGGCCATGAACCTTTATTTAGGTGTACAAATCCTTGCCATTAGAGCATTTTAGTGTAGACATCTTTTTTATTTTGGTTCGTTCCTCGTTGGTAGAGTTACAGCCGTTGTTTCTTTAATATTGTTTTATATTTTAGAACCAATAATTAATTCTTTGAAAGGAATAAATATGGACAAACCCATAATCCTGCCCCAGTCATAAGGCGCTAAAGATAACCTGAGTAAATGACGAGCCTGTATTGTCTCGGGGCCCTGTGTTAACTGTATTTTTGGTCATAGATTTTTTACTTCTCGCATACAGAATTTTTCAGATGCTGTTTGTGCACTCATAGTTTTAGTACAAATTAATGCTGTTGGAAGAGGTTGAAGGAGAACTTTATTTGAAATTCTAGTATACAAAGACTTGGGGCATTACAGAAATACGTATTCCCGGTAAAGAAAACGATTGTACGTCTCCTTTCTCTCTCTCTCTCTCTCTCTCTCTCTCTCTCTCTCTCTCTCTCTCTCTCTCTCTCTCTCTGAAATAATGTAAGTGTATTGAATGTAGGCTGAATGTTTCGTCAAATATTGAAAGAATAATTTAAACATATTTTACATAGCATTTTTGAGGGAGTGAGGAACTATAACATTGAGTAGTGTCTGCATAATGTCACCTAACATAATCTTGGGGTGTGTGTGTGTGTGTGTGTGTGTAAGAAGAAAAAGTTACTGCATTTTTCTATCTTGGTTTTGTTTTTGGGTTTTGTAGAGAATTAAGTAATGTAGTTTTAGTTGGTTTACTTGTCATTATATGTGGAGGTTTAAGGATGCTTGAGTTTCAGTGTTCACATAAAGACAGGGCATCACATAATCTTTTTCATTCACTCGTTCAATCAGGCCGGTGAATCTGAAGTATCCTACCCACAACCCATTAAGTTCATGAATAAGGTGCAATATGTGGTATAAGATATATCAGTACAGACACGGTCACAGATGTGGAGAGGTGTGTGTGTGTGAAAGTGAAATAAACTGTGTGACTGTGTGGTAGAAACTCTTGAATCCAAAGTCAGCCGTGACAGTACAAACATTCGCCTATGTGAAACTCTCAAAGTGTGAAACTCCAAAGACAAAGTCAGCTAAGTTGACACAAACAGCTGTGTGTCGGAAACCCTTATTCAGTTGTGTGGACGAGTAAGTGCAGTAATGTTATATTCAGTCGTCAAACATTGTATATTCTGGTTTAGGGCGTCACTGTTGCCTCACCGACCCAATAATGTCACAGTGCAACAGTAATACAGTATTAGGAACATCTGATAATCCATAAGGGAATTTAACTTTTACCTCTGGTGTATTCTGAGGGCATTTACTTTGATGGGGGAGGCTGTCTGCTGGAAATTCATCATCATCGCTCTGTGGCCATTTTCTGCACCTGTATGGTTTAGCTGTTATTACTTGAAGGTTTGGTGTTTGGAAAATATTTCATAACAACCATACAGTATGATACAGTACTTACAAGATCATTACATATACTTATAAACAGACCAACATGCTGCCTCAACTGGGCATGGAGTGTTGCTATAAATACAGAATGGTGTCTTGTCTTGATGAACTAAATGTACTTGAGAGGGGAGCTCAAGGTAGAGAAGTTACAAACATATTTTCTCTGCCTTTATGACAGGAAACTGAAGATGACATAAGTGCAGCTAGTGTGTAAAAGTACAATTGACCAGTGAAGATTAGATAATACAGTACAGTACTTGCTTATTGTTCTTTATTAGTCAGGCTTGTGTAGGAAAGTCAAATGTTGTGTTGTCACTTTGCTCCAGCACCAGTCTCAAAGGACATTATGTTTTGGGGTGTTCATCAGTCTGTCCATCCATCCACCATAATGGTTTTTACTTTGAGGAAGTCAGCGACCATCGAAGGTGTTGCATGCTAGCTAACTCAGGGTATAAACTTCCGAGTCCATATGAGGAGAATGAGGTAGTGTGGTATGGTTCAAAAGGGAAGTCATTATCTCCTTGACTGCACCTTTAGTCATGCTTGTGTCCTGTGCTGGTTGAGAGAAGTTACCGTTAAGAATCTTGTTAACTAACCTCAAGACACTACTGTACATATTCTTTAATCACCACTAATTTTTGTGGCCTTGAATGATAAGATTCTTAGTTCTCTGTCTGTGTCTCCTCCCATAGTCTGTCTAAAGTCATTCCACACCCTCCTGAAACCTTTCCTCTATGCTGTTTGTGTCTCCATTAAATAGTATCATCTATGAAATTGACGACACTGTATAGACCAAATAAATAACTACGTGCTGAGGTTCTTAAGACTGTAATAACATATGTTGAAAAATAAGTAAATATTGAGACATTTATTTAATCATCTCAAAGTTCCTTCTACCCACAGTGCTACAGCCACCTCCCATTACCTCATCTGTTCATATACTCAGGTGTTACACTTAATAAGGCACTGTATCTTCTTACATCTGTGCACTCTGAACATCATCTGTGTACTCTGAACATATCAAACACCTTCTGATCCTTGAATTCCTACTGGCATTGCCCTCTCTCTAATGTTCCCTCTGCACCTCTTCCACTATAATGTGCCCCCATTTTTTTTTACTCCAGTACTATACTCACAGATGGGTTACCTACAGTTATGGGGAGTTTACGGTAATCTTGAGTTATTTTGTTCAGGGGATGCAAAGGACTGTTTTAGGGGACATAGTAGTGAATGTTCAGCATTAAAAGATGATGTTTCAGGCATTTTATGTTAAAAAATATATACTAATAATACTGTATAAACTTTAGAATGGGAGGGACGGAGGGAATTTGCCCCCCACCATAAAAGTTTTCACCGATAGAGCAACACAAAATATCCATCTGTTTCGAACAATGTGTAACAGAACCTGTACATAAATGTCAGCATTTAGTTCTGTTTAATATAGCTGAAGACTTGTGGTGATTTGATACAAGACTTACTGTACAGCGCGACGTTGTAAAAATCAGTTAATATGTTTTAATAGTTTTCATCTAAATGGTAACTCTGAGTTTGTAGAAAGATCACAGTCATGAGGTAGACAGTTAATGCAATGCTTTTACACTATATGGTTAATGACCTTGATAAATGTGTGATTATCCTTAATTATTTACAAGCTGTAGAGTTTACATTTAACCTAACTAATCTTATCTAACCTAACCAAATGCAATCTAAACCTTACCTTATTTAGCCTAACCTTACGTCACCTTAGAGCAGTGAAGGCAACAGTACAGTATCCTGATGTAGCTTTCAGATCATTGTGAGGAATGTTATAGTAGGTGTCACTGACCCATGATAGTATTAATGCACTCACTACAATAACTTAATCACTACCCTTGAAATACCTGCTTTAGCTTATGTAAAAATGCTTGAAATATGGCCTAATAATTTAACTTGGCAACATGTCGAGTGAAGGAGAGTTTAAATGATAGTCGTTAGTAATATATTCATTGATAAAAAAGATGATTTGTAATATAATCAATACAGAAAACTTAATTAGTAACGTAATCATTAATGAAGAACCCATTGCCCTTAGCTGCGCACGATCTCGGCGGAGGGTAGCTCCTCGGCCATATTTAAGGTAAGATAGTTGTTCATTTGGTAACGAATTCTGCCAGACTTCTTATGGAATTTATTTTGCATTCATTCAGACTTCTTGCATGATGAAGAACTTCGTATTCCTTTGGGGAAAATTACAGTGGAATAAAACCTTTATTCAGATGTGGATATGAATAACTTTTACTTAAAATTATTTGATTCCAAAGATTTGTTCATGGATTGTCATATATTTTGAGGGAAATCTCACTTATCAGATTGTTGTAGCTAACAGGGTATATATATCATGACAAGATATGTCACTGATGCAGCCAATTTTAAATCACGTCAGTTCACCCAGCACGATGCATGACAACAGTTGATGAAGTGATTTGGTTGTTTGAGTTAGAATTTTCTCTCAGTTTTTCTGAGCTCAGTGTTGATAGAATTAATAACCCACACCCTTCTTATTAAAAAGAAAATTGTTGCCTAAATTTGAAATAAGTGTATCCAGAATGGCTTTACAGTATTACTTTCTAGTTTCTTAAATCACTTTGTTTTACACCTTATACGAAATACTTATACCTCATATATGTTATGTGTATCTAACTTTGGTGCCTGGGTGAGCATGCAGAGTAAAATGTAATGTTTTAAGCCCCAGTTTGTTGGTCACGTTGAAATGTCTCGTCCATATAACCATGTAGCCTTGGGGTTTGTTAAGACCTGTGGTCATCAGTGCTAGCAGACTTTGTTCATAAGTTTGTCCTCGGTAACTGTTTTGTAAAATTGCTGATCATAATTATTTGTTCTCATTTACATAAATACAGTACTGTACTGTAGTAAAGTTATGGAAACTGACAGTAAGTCTTAGGTGGAACTCATGTAAAAAGTAATTTGGCAGTGGGATTTATACAGTACTCAGATTTAGGTTTCCAATAATGTTTGTGATATGCTTTACTGTACATAGATTTGTGAGCCAGTTGTAGTGTTCAGTATATGCATTGACTTGCATTAAGAATAGTACATGCTGAATCTCCCCCAAAAAACACACATGATATCAGATTTCCATATGTATATATCCACACATTTAAACATTGTAGACATAACAATGTTAAGTAACTAAAAATATTCAAGTCTTTTGTGCTGTGTGTTTTGCTTGTGTTGCCATATCACTAGTTGTCACCTTCTGCCTTCGATAGTGAAAGTAACCAATGTACATAAATATATACTATATATTCCTATTGTTGAGGCAGCCATCATTCTGTTCATGTATATATTGACTGAACTTTATAAATGAGCGTGTTCGACTCTCCAATACTTTCTGGTGGTTTTCACGTGAGGAGAGGCACTGTGAGAGGGTGGTGGTGTCATGGTCGCAATTGCTGGCTAGTAATTACAACACTTAATTATTCATGTCATGCCCCACCGTCCACAAAACATGTGTGAAACTTATGAGTTACCCCGAGGAAGAGACTTGTTTTCTCTAGCAAGAGGTACCATCCGCTTTCTCTTAAAAGTCCTGAAGCCACTTTTGTAATGTAAATTTTAAGTTATGAGATAACCTGTCTGAGTAGCCATAAGTCATACTGTATATACCTACAGTGAGCTAAATCATTCAAGATGTATTGATTTTATGTTGAAAACTTCATATATCTTTATGTGTGGAGTACATAGTGTTAAGGCAATGTGTTTTGAGTGTCCAGCCACCATCGGGAATCAATTTGTTTCTTGTGAAGCTGTGAGATGACCATTCAAAACTTAAGTTGGATTTCTTTGATTTGCAGAACTCAGAGAATTTGATGAGAGTATTGAAATTATTGTTAGTTTTGTATTTTAGATTCTCATTACTCTTGAGGGAATGATCTGTCAATGGTAGAAAACTTTGAAATGTAATTTATACTCGTGGACAAACTGACTTAGTGATCAGAAGCTCTGCCCACAATGTATAGCCATTCGAGGCACTTTACATCAGTTTAATTACAAAGCTCAAACACTGATTAGATTGTAAAAGTTAATCTTAGAAATTTAATATAAGCTCATAGCCTAATTTTCATAAGCCAATGTGTACAGTAAATGAGACTGATAAATATGTCTGTTAAATTCCCGACTAAGTATCTTAGGGGCACATTCTCCTCGTCATCCAGGTGTGTTGCTATGCGTCTCACCGCCATATTCAATGAATTTGACTTAGTTGAATTGTGTTGGTAATTTCAGTGTTCCTGTTAACATAATCCAAATCTTTTGTGTTAACATAATTCTGTTCACGTGCCATCTGTTTCCCTACTCAAGACGTATTTTGTGAGTATAGTATTTTGAATCCATTTCATTCACTCTGAACCCATTCTCCTCGTCATCCAGGCATTTTGTGGGTTGCTGGAGCTGCCGGGAGGTGGTGGCCAAGAGGATGTGTGATGAAGGAGGTCTTTAATTTGTCAGGATTAGAATCTTGAGTTGATGGTGCCGACAAGAGCCGAGGGTCTATGGGTAGGGCCATGTCGGGGAGGCATGGTCATGCACTATTACTCTTGCTGTAAATTATATTGATTGAACTTTATAAATTAATATGTTTGACTCGCCAATACTTTGTGGTGGTTTTTACAGAGGCTCTGGGAGAGGGTCATCTACAGGTGGCCATGGGGCATAATCATCTTCAGGTAGCTACAGGGTCATCATTAGTTAGCTACAGGGTCACATCTATACATTTTGGAAAAATCCAGAATGAAAAAAGTGATGAAAAGTCCCTATGATAGATCAATACTTAAGTACACTAGTTTATTGGGAAGAGTCGAGGTAGTGTGACAGTCCTGTTTTTGTTTATCTCACCAGATGTGACTTGAGGTTCAACATATTTCATGAGCATCTTTCATTTCTATTTCTGGTATACCATCTACCTCATATACTAGTAGTGTAGTTAAAGACCTTTGATAGTGCTGTAATGATGTAAGCTGCTGCTGCGTTTTCTAGGGTGGAATCCTACCATCTTACGGGGCAGAATCCTACCATCTTCTGGGGCAGAATCCTACCATCTTATGGGGCAGAATCCTACCGTCTTCTGGGGTGGAATCCTACCATCTTACGGGGCAGAATCCTACCGTCTTCTGGGGCGGAATCCTACCGTCTTATAGGGCGGAATCCTACCGTCTTCTGGGGAGGAATCCTACCGTCTTATAGGGCGGAATCCTATCATTTTCTTAGGCGGAATCCTACCGTCTTCTGGGGAGGAATCCTACCGTCTTCTGGGGCAGAATATCTCATTAAAATTCTCGAAGCCTCATTATGACCACTAATTACCCCGCAGTAGAGTCGTGGACCATAGATTCGCATTCAGCATATAAAACCTCTCGAGAACCCCAGAAAACTCCACAAAACATCACAAAACTCCAGAAATACTCTGATGTAGCACCAGCTGTAGTGTACTGACCTGCGTGTATGAGATGCCGAGCCTCACTGAGGACAGTTCTTCATGCTTCACACTCAATAGGCCTAAGGGTGCCAATGATTAAAATTTGACCATGTTTTTATTCTGGCCCCCACACTACTGTACACTTTCTTATGTATATTGTGACTTTATGCCTTAGTCACAGACCTTAATTCTAAATTACATACTACAGTAATTGTCTGGTTTGTCAGGTTCAGGCAAATTACTTTGGCTATCTCATCACCTCGAAACTGTCGCCATGGGCGGTTTAGGCGCCAGCGTGAACAGAGGCCTTGGTTCTTGGTTTGGGTATACTGTATCCACTTCACCTTTTTCTCTATGTATGGTTCATTCCCCCACACTTTACAATTGTATAACACAATCATAAGATTCTTGAATCATTGTACTGTTTGTGGTTGTTCGTCACATGAAGTAACGATGTGTATTAAGCTCACACCGAGGTACATATTTTCATCCGATACCTTGGGTAGCTAGGTTTACTAATCTTACACAGACGTAAATCCCATAACCTTTAGACACGGTCACACTTATTCACTATAGTACACTAGTCCGTATCAATTGGGCCTTCCCAATCATCATATACATACCTTGAGTTCTCTCTTAATACTATCAGTACAGTACATTATACATAATTAAGATTATATGCACAGACACTGGTATAATTCGTATAAAACAACATACAGCATACAAATTACCCCTTCCAATTATTTGTCGTTTTCTGTGACACTTCACTCGTGTGGTGAGTTTGAATGTTATGCAGCTGCAATATGAATCAAGAGAGATTGTAGACCAGTAACTATTGGTCGTAATGACGCTTGGAAGATTTTAATGACATTTAAATGCTAATTACTCGCCAACTATGGGTTTATGATGTGTGATATTTGTGTTTTTGTGTTATTCTGGATGTACAGGTACTTAAATAGTTAAAACCTTTAGATACCTTCTCAGAGAAAAGTACAGTATATTTCAGTCAAAAAGTTACTAAGGAATAAGCCTTACTGTGTGCGTGTGTTAGCTCCTACATAGACTTAAATGATTTTGTGTCATAAGATACCATCTCCATTTATAAATTATGCCTCCCTTATTGGTGGGAGTTGTTTACACTTAATGTGGTAACCATGACCTGCCCCTTAAGCGACTGTTGATGGCTGGAGGGCTGTGTGTGTTGTCCGTCATGGTGGTGGGGAACTATAGCAGCGTTCCTTTACCCAGCTACAGTAGGTGTAACATCTCCATATACTACTGTACAATACAAGGCTCTCTGTCTTAGTATGGATAGAGAAAAGGAAAATCGTTCCCAAAGTTGGAATTTTGTGGAAAATTCCGGCTTTTGGAACAATTTTCCAAGGGGCACATTTTCTGGAAAATTCCAAGAAATTTTTCCCAGTCCCCGGAAAACTCCGAGGATGGGGGGGGTTTATAAGGGATTTGGGAGATGAAAACCAGATACATTTTTCAAATCAGAAAACAAAGGTTTGTGTCAAAATACGTACAGCAGGGAAGGGCAGTAGGACCAATAATAGCCACATGTGGAGTAGCTGTTGATAATTGTCTTTCTTAGAGTGATTATATCTCTTATTTTTGTACAATTAGCTGTTATGTAATTAAAGAGAGGGAGGTGAGCACCCTTGAGAGGAACTAGCTGCCCTTATACCTACATATCCCGTTGACTGTTGAATAATCAGTATTTTCTATCATTACCGTCCATAGTTATGGCCCCTTGGACTTTGCCGTGGTGGGGACGTGGCAACCTTTACTCTCAAACACTTGTCTGTCTTGAATTTCACTGAAGAAGTCGTCGGTGTGGAAACTTCACCATAGTCATGCCATCTGTGGTTGTGAAAGCTTGCGGTTGTAATGGTATACAAATTGATTTTCAAAACTTACTATTCTTCAAATTCTAAAGTTTGATTTGCAAGCACTTATTGCATTTTGTCTTTCCTGTTGTTGTTGTTGTTATTGTTATTGTTGTTTGTGTGAATGCCATTTATCTTTCTTGTTTTTTTACTGAATATTTGTGAATCAGAACAAAGGAATCAATTCATAGTCTATATATTGTCTCCTAACACCATTGCATGTTTTCCTTTTTACAAAGTCTCACACTTACGGTATTTATTCTAACTAAAGGAATAGAAGGCAGTTCTTACATTTGACACTTGTCTGTTATCAAAGTAAATCTTAAAACAGAACTTTGTCTTCAGAGTTCGTGAGCCTCTTGTATACAGTAGTTTGTTCCTGCAGTATGTGCCATGATATAAGATAATTGAGATGAATAATTGTAGACGATGTTGAAGCTCAATGAAGATAAAGCATTGAGATGAGCGCAGAAATATTTGTCTTAAATTCATTTATGGTGGTTAATTGTACTTGGTGAATGATCTACAGTAACAGTACTGTGCAGTTGTGTACTGTAATAATCATCACATCATGTATTTGAAGAGTACAGTAATGCTGTCTCAATACTGTACCATGTGCACTACTAATACACTATGGTGCTATTTTGGTTGTTATAACTGATTTGTAGTAATCCTTTGAAAGAAAATTCCAGTACAGGGGTACTGTAATTATAATCAAGAACAGAGAATTCTATAAGAGAGAATTACTGGATACAGAATAGTGTGGTGTAAAGTACTCGGGATAATAATGGGTATGGCACGATTCCCCGGGGAAGACAGTTAAACTTATCAACTATACTGTACTTAAAGAAGGATTGTGAGGGTAACACTTTTGGAGGCATTGAAGAGACATGGACTGCCTGTATGGGTTGTAGAATAATCCTTTATGGTTTCCTAAAGAAGAACATTGCTGGGGAAGGTACAGTATGTAAGACTCTGGGGTTCAGGGGATTCTACAGAACCTTAACTTCCTTCTCTCTTGATGGTCATGCAGTACAGTAGTTGTTGACGGTATCTAATGCATTTTTATATTATTATGGACAGTCATGGAAAAAAAGTCCTGTCGGCCCTCTGTCTCGTCCGTGAACTTGTGAATCCGAGACATCACAGACATTGTTGGGCATCATAGGTGGCTCACTGTGTCGTGTCATGTCTTGGGTTTATGGTTGGGACGAAGGACTGACAGGAGTGTCTTCCACGACTGTACTACTGTGGATAATCTTATTATATTACTTCCTTAGCCTTGAAGTACTGTATTCTGCTTGTTTATTTTCATTAGAGTGTTCCAGGATTGAAAGTTTTCCATCATCAGAAGCTACCGGTGTGTCCTCTCAGTACAGTATTGTATTTAGAGCTCTGGTTTTTTAGACTCTTCATATACTACAGTCGCTTTACACAATATATAATGTTATGCTACTTTTTCTTTCTCCTTTGATATATCTCTGTAAAGTTTCTTATTTGCACGATAATTTTTTCACTTTATATATCATTCCTTTCCCAAATTTGTACTGTATTGGGGAGTTGCCCCTAAGAATTGATTATCTGTGTCAGTTTATGAATTTTGGAGGACCAGAAGACCATTATTGTTACTTTCATAATCACTACAATGCTTACTTACATTATTGTTATTTACTTACATAGTTGCTACAATACTTAAATTATATTGTTATTTATTGCTACTTAACTACATTATTGTTACTTACATAGTGTACGTACAGGTATAAGGTCAAATTATTAATGACAGTAGCCTGATAGATATACAGTACTGTATTTAATTCCAGAGCCATTAGTATACCAGTACTGTATATAGTTATAAGTATACAATTAATGGTGTATATTTACTTGTAGTAAAATAAATTACAATACAAAATTGCTTGCCTAATTCTGTGGTACTGTACATTATTATTAATTAGTATCTTTGTTCAGGATCTTACACTAAAATTTATGCATAATATATTGCACCAGTGTAGCTAGCGTCTCCCTGTATATAACACAACAGGAAGAAGTATGAATAAATGTTGTTTCAGGGTTCCATAACTGCATACTGTAACAGATTCCTTACCACAGACTGATCAAGATTTTTTCTACTCTGGTACCAACATCATCATTGTTTGATGGCCAGAGAGCCTTAGTACTGTTTAATATCCTTACTGTACTGTATACTCTTACCAGTCTTTTTGGTCAGAGGTTCTCTATGTTGTGTTCTTGTAATTCTTAGTGAACCTAATCACATAATTATGTACATCTAGCTTTGGTATTCTGGTGCAGCTCACACTGACCTGTTGACAACATTGATGAACACCGGAAGTAAAGATACAGTGTTTATTTTAATTCTTTGTACAGTAGTCCTTTACCTCTAAGAACTAGAATGACTGAATTAAAGAACACCGCAGACTCTTCCCATTTCAGTAGTATTTGCTGTTTAGGCATACAGTATCACCAAACGTGTTGTGCTATGATATGCCTTCCATCAGTAAACCCTGACTTATCCACTTGGTAGACTCACCACCTCGACCCAACATTACATGGGTTACATCATGCAGACTCCACTTACCATTACCTTACATAATTGTTGAACATCATTATTTTACAGTCCATAAGTGATTTACAGTTATGACCATAATTGACTTAAATGTTACAGTATAATTATTGGTTTAATCAATGTTAGTTGATATACTACCTCGTCTCATCCCATGTTGGTTAATATGTGCTGGTTTAGTTTATTATGAGACTGTTTGTGGCTGATGGACAGAAAGTTAAACATTAAAGGATAAAGTCACTAAGTATGGTACAGTATAATTTTAATGTTTTTTATTGTACATTTTACATATTATATCTTAGAGCGCTGTATATTTATAATGCCACTTTGTATACAAATTTAGTGCTTAAAAATTATTATAATTAATATTCTTATTTAAAATGAAGGTTGTAACACAACCATGATGAAGTGAGTTCTTGTGCTGAGAAGTGTTCTCCTATACTGTATCTGATAAAAGTGCAGTGTGGTGTGGTACAGTGTGTTGTGGTTTAATTTCTATGGTGTGAAAAACCGTGTAGAATGAACCCCATACTGAAATTTATACTGTTTGTAGGTTTATGGTTCTGTCAGCGATTACTGTGGTACTGTATCATATTTGTTAAACACATTAAGACGTGATCTACACTGTGCTCCTTACAGACTGGGAGGCAAAATCTCGCAAGTGTTTCAGATGCTAACCACCAAGCAAAGATTACTTAAATGTTGAAGAACTACCGGGTAAACTGCAAAAGTTTACCGTCAATCACTGTTTAGTTCTATGAGGTGTGTTGCCATGATACAGTACAGTACCTACAGTGGTTAGTCTTCACACTGGAGGAAGGTGTGGTCATGTCTGAAATTGATGGAGGAATTTTTCTTTATATTTTTTTTTTGGTGAAGGTCATTGGTGCCTGAAATATGCTTGTAAAGAAAGTCGTAGTTTTGTCTGAGTTGTGCAGATGGTATATTGTACATGGAAGAGTGGGACATTCGAGGTGTGAATGATGGATGTAAGACAATAGATGTGACAAATCTGTTAGGAATACTGGTCTGGATTTACTGTGCCTTTTTAAAGACCTCAGTGCTTCTCCTGCACTGATGTTCAGTTATAGGATTTTCAAAAACTAAGTATATTTCATTTTAATGCAGAGGCAGTATGAAGCTTAACAATAAATAAAGATGCTGAACACTTCTTTAAAACGTATTTTTTCAACAGACTTGCAGGTGATGTGGAGAAGGCCAAGATGTTGGCCACTGAGTTCTACACCAGCACACTGCCACCTGTGATGAGGGAACTTGACCGCAGACTCGAGGGGCGAGATTGGTTCTGTGGAGATAAGGTAGAGGGAAAATATGAATTATTAATTTTGCCACTTAAGAGGCTAGTTTATTGTGCACCCCATACTCATCCTGTGAGCGGTAGCGCTAGAGGATTACATAGTAGGGTTAACAAAGGGTCAGTATCACTGACCCCCGTGGTCAGGATATTATGGTATTGAATGTTACACAGTACTGTATTTCAAATAATTCTTTGTTTAGTTCTATACATAAAGGGTAACTTATTAGCAACTGCGTGAGTACAGGACTGTGAGGTAGTATGTCTGGCCGCACACTTTTTTATTCACATTTGCGTGAGAGGTATTCAAGCACTTTGTGTGGGAACTGATATACTGTAGCTACTAAGTGCAAAAAAGTGGATACAATCTAATATGTCAACTATCTTGCCATTAGAGATAAAGTGTTGTGCCATTCTCACACACACACAGTGTGCTTGGACCTGTCCCTAAAAGGTTCTATCTTCACACAGTCGAGGACGTAGTGTTCAAGTGTGTGGCTATACCACGCATCTGTTTGAGGAACATACTGCCAGAGGTACTTGTATCCTAACCTTACTCTAACGGTTACAACATCTTGTAATCTAGTGATCTCATTACTTGCTCCATATACAGTATTGTACATGTTTCATTTGATACATCTCATCTTGGTAAACTATGGATCGACTAGTGCCTGTTTGCACTTGTCTGCTTGTGTCAAATTCATCAATAAGTTCCTTCCTAATTACAGTTTTAAGGGTTCTTTTTGACAGACCCAGATTGTATTCAACAGTGTCTTTGTTAGACGTGAGTTTGGCGAGGGCATCAACTCTGTCATGTTCTTTGAGGCCTATGTGAGAGGGGATCCACAACAGTTTGACCTTGACACCCCGGTCAACAAGGTACGCATATTTGTGTCTGGCTTCAGAGACAAGCGCGTGACAACTTGAGTGAAGGGTGTCAAGGGCAAGTAGTGAGGATAGAGAGTCAGTGATGATGAGACTGTCAGTGACAGTGGTTTCAATAAATTTAATAGCTGTGAGTATGGCAATTAATTCAGTTTGTAGAGTGGATGCCCAGTTGTTAATTTTACCTCCTTTCTCAATTGTATTACCGTTAGGTTGAGTCACAACGATAGCACTTCCAGCCCTCCCACAGGCGGTGTTAAGAGATCCATCAGTGTAGATGGTCTGTGTGATATCATCAGTCTGTAGAGTGTGTACTGTATGTGTTCAAGAGCGGATATGTCGGTACAAGTATTGTGATATCAAAGGGAACTGTCCGCCAGGGTGGAAGGAAGCGCTGTTGTGTCTCAACTTTATACAGATGGTCTAGTCTAAACGTCTTCATATGTGTAGCTGTAGTTCAGATCCATTTAGACTCACCAGTCCCATGGTTCATACATTCTAGCAATTTTAAGGAAACAATGTTCTCAGGATCACCACGCAGAAGCCTCAGGGCTGTCATGAGGTTGACTTATCTATCTTTGACACTGGTTATACCTAGTTCTTTCCTCATATTAAGTACTGTACTTTATTGCTCATGGGGCATCCTTGGATAATTCTGAGGGCTTTATTATGCATTTTTTTCGAGCTTATCAATGCTTTTCCCGTCATGAAGGACCTGGGCTGGTGCGTGGTAATCTATCAGAGATCTTATATAGCTTAGGTACATTGTTTTAACAATTCTAATATTAGCACCATAATGTGGGCTGTACCCCGCTACACAGCGTTGTACGTTGATGCAGTTAATTTAATGCCGTCAAAACTTTTTGTTAACGCTGACGGCATAAATTTTTTGGGCAGGTGACGCTACTGGTGACGCAGTCAACTTTTCACCCGAGTGGAGCGTCAATCGTTAATTTGTTCTTCACTTCTAAAAAATTGTATTTTTCCAAGTTCGATTTTCAATTATCTTGTATAAAGATGACCGACAAGACCATGAGGGAGTTGTTCATCAAATACAACACCCCCATCCCCTCTAGTGCTGCCTTGGAGCACATGTTCTCCATGGGCAAGGACGTCTTGAGGCCCAAGCGCAGCAGAATGAGCGACAAGCATTTTGAGATGCTAGTACTTTTGCGGGGGAACAAATGAGTAATTAAAATGATATAATATAAATCATAATAAATGATTAAAAATGAATTTACATTTTTTGAATTTGCACATGTTACTCCCATACACAGGAGAATACGCATTTCAGGGCTGCATTTGTACGTCACTGAAAACTCGTTGACACTAGGTGTTGATGCTGACGCTAACGGCATCAATTTATGAAATCGTTTACGCCGACGCTGACGGCATCAAATTCTTGGCCGTTTACGCTGACACTGGCGGCACCACTTTTTCGTTGACGCGTACAACACTGCTGCTACGTTCCTAAGAGGTTTCAGTCTGTCAGTGTAGTGGCAGGTTAGCTGCTGTATAGCAGGTTAGGTACAAGGGACGGAGACACCAAGATATTTAAAAGAAGTAACATATTCAATAGTGTTGTTACCTATCTTGAACTTGGCGGGTCCACGTTTGCGGTTAACAGCTTGTTTGTTGAACACCTTAGTTTTTTCAGTGGAGATAATAAGACCGAGGTGTTCACAGGCTGCATGTACTTGGTTCAGGGTGGTTTGCATTTCACAATGAGTTTTAGTATGTATAAGAATATCATCAGCATAGCTGATTGTGATATTGTAGGGGTTGTCTGGTATTAAATTTAATTGAACAAAGTGGGACTAAGTACTCCACCTTGAGGGGTGCCAAGTTGCATATCTTTAACTTCATTTTTGTAACCCTGAAACAGTGCAGCAGCCCTATTGTTGGTGAGGTAACCACTTATCTAATGTAACAGCCGACTAGTTCGTCCATATAAGTTGCCTATTGGCAATATCAAATGCAGCTTTTAGGTCAAGAAATGTGGTGTATCTGTGCCTTTCATCCCCATGCACAGTTAGGAATGTGGTGATGCAATTATGTACACCTTTATCATGGGTGAAGCCATTTATGTTAGGAGACATGTGTTCTCTGATTCTATATAAGAGTCTGCCAAGAACCATCCTCTCAAAGGTTTTACACAGGCAGCTGGTTAGTGATATGGAGCGAAAAGCATCAGGCTGTCCTGGTTTGGGTATTGGTACAACAATACTGTTGGCCCATGATGTGGGTAGTTGGCCCTCGGCATGACTCATATTGTACAATGCCAATATGGATTGCCACGGGTTAGATCACTTGTTATACAGGCAACAGATTTGCAGCTGTTGTCCTGTTAGTTAAGGTAATCTTTCAAGTGACTGTGTTAGGAAGGACACCTAATATTCAGTAACACACTTTGTTCTAAGGAGTAATCAGCAGTGTCTTCATTGGTTGATTCAGATATGGTGGAGTGATAAAACTCCACTGAATTTACTTGTGGTCGAGTAACTTTTACTATGGAGCCACGTACATGGAGGAGGGGCACTGTGGATGCCACTTTACACATCGTGATGGCTCACTCACACTAATGAGAAGTCACTAAGTATAACACTGTTTCACAATGCATAAAATACAAGTTTGGTTGTCCAGTAGTGTGTGGCTTACAGGCAGTCAGCAGTGGCTGGGAGGCATAATCCTCTTACGATGCGAAGTAAGTCGACCTCTATAGTTCCATACGTAAGAAGGAGGTAAGCGGCGAGTCACTGGCATCTCATTGCCTGACCTCTGACCTCAACCTTGATGGCGGAGGCCCGGGTGCCACCTTCACTGTGTCACGCCACACTGTATTTTCTTCTATACAGTTCGGTTATGGTACTTATACAATCCACATTTATAGGGTCAAGGTACCGAGATAACTAAGGCACACAAAGTAACGTCTCACACCTGTACCACACTTCATACAGCGCTAGAAGCCAGGTCAGGTCAGAGGGTGTGACCACCCCCCTATGGTGCCTCTAGATGGTAAAAGGGAATGTTACCTATAAGGTGTTGAATTAATGTGACCAGTGAAGTCTATGATGTGTTTAAAGCATAAAAATAAGGGAGCTGTACAGTACAATATTAAGAATGTAAAATAACTCCCCTGTAAGGTATTGCATTAATCAAGATACTGTACAGTACAGTATTCAGATAATGAATAATTTTCAAAACAGGTTTTAGTTATGATATTCCCCAAGAACTTGATCATGTTTTTCCATCAAAATATGACAAACTACTCTTTATTTTGCTTTTTTGGTATAAAATACCTAAACCAATATATATTTGTGATCTTTAACTAACTAGCCAAGTTATGTTGTATCACATACAGCATTTAATCTGTTCAAAATATGTAACAAGTGTACCTTCCCCACAGATGACGTGGGTTGATGTGTTCGCAGCGTGTTACCTCAGCCAGCTCAGCTCTCACCATGAAGCTTCTCTTGAAGCTGTACCACGGCTGAAAATTTTAGTTGAAAAAGTTATTAAACTTCCACAGATTGAGAAGTGGATCAAAGAGCGTCCAGATACTCCCATGTAAACTAACCCATTGATTTATATTGGTAGCTTATGTCTTCATTGGTGATGTAGTGAAGCTCATTTGATGACAACCATTATCTGAGCTTTGATACATTGTCTTATGAAGGCAAATGACTAATGAATTATTATGTAAGTGTCATGAAATAGTACAGTAGTGCCAATAAAGTGATGATATATGGCTTTACTCTTTCTAATTCAGATTATACGATAAGATGTAAAACTACAGTAGAAAATTTATTACAAAATTTGATAATTATTATAATATTTATATAATATGTGAAACTTATATACTGTACTATACAAAATATTTAGAATTACAATAGTATTATTGGGGGCATAAATATAATGTACACCTGTGATCAATCCATGGTACATAAGTGGACTTGACGGGTGGGAGGGAACACAGGGATGAGTCGACTCTCTTCAGTTCTCCAACATTCCGGGCTACAGCAAACCCAAAACATTAGAGCAATAAAGAAAGTCGGCTCAACCCTGTGCCCTCCCCCCCCCCCCCCACCGTTTACATCCATAATACTCAAATGGCAAACAAGACACTGAAAACGATCAAATATAATAGTAAAAATATTGAGATCCATACTGCACCTCCAGTATTGGCATACCTGAGTGACTTGGTAGTGAATTAACAAGAATCCTGAGTGAAATTAATCTTTCACCGAGGAAGAGCACCACCATCCCACGCATCACGAAGTCGGCGTTCATGCTGAAACTATCATGTTATACTGTTACGTAAGGTCATACATTAAGAAGAGGTGGTGCACTGAGAGCTCGGGTATCAGAAACGCACATGAAACTGACCTACAGTACTTGCATAATAATATTTAAGTCATTACATAATTTTGAGTCCAGTAATAGCTTGAATTAAATGTAGTTACAATTACTTTTAAGTTTTCTCTCTTGAATGAAATTAATTTGAGTTGGAGTACTTGTGTTTCTTTTGTGTATGGAGACAGTACAGTACAGTACTCTTGTAATGGGTGGTGCATTTAACTTGGCAGCCATTTACTAGTTTATTCTTTTAAGGATTTGAAATTTCTTACCTAATCATTAAATTCATACAATGGCTAAAATTCTTGAAGTAAAGTGTCTTGAACTTCCAAATGTGACCCATATAGAGGTGGAATGCCCCATTAGTATATTAATGATGGAACAAAACTCTTCTCCGATTGTATGATTTAATTTTAAGCGTTAATACTGGATTGTATGTTATTGTAGCAGCAGCAGCCATCAGTTGTTGGAAAATATAACCGTTTATATGTCAACAACAAATATTCATCTGTGTCCCTCATAAACCCAACAGTAACCCTCGATTAACGTAGGAGATTATTATTATTATTATTTTTTAGAAATCTGCACCTCATCTCTGGATCAAAACAAGAATTTGTACAGTATATTTGTGTACAATAAAAAATATCAAAACTAGTGTAAAGAAAATAGACACGATATATATATAAGAAAAATCAACAGAGTGGAATATTAAGTTTGCACAGCCAATGGTACTTTTTTTGTCACTTTGCTTACCGGTATATATTCAACTAAAACATTTATACTTTAATCTATTCTAATTTTCTCTGATGATGTGGCTGCATTGTTTTACAGTAATGTCCTCCCCCTCTTAATACTCTTTGAAACTGTAAAACTTGAAAGACAAGAGAATATGTACGAGTATGAGGCGTCGGCCACATTATTACAAGAGAAGAACAATAGCAACATATTTTGAGGCTTTATGTGTGTCTCGAGTCTCCCTGAGTACAGTAGCATGATCTGTTTTTGTAAAGCCTAGCATGAAGTACCTCCCCCATACCATGTGTGTAATGTTAGAACAGCTCTGTGTTTTGCCGCAGCCAAGTCAGCTCAAATTTGAATAGGATCCATCCTTAATCTTAGATGGAATACAAAAATTATAAAGTAACTTTTAAAGCCTGTGCTCTAAGAGAGAAGGATGGCCTATGATTAATGTTTTTGTGAAGCAGATGGTTAAGGAATTTCTGTTTGCCTTTACTGATACAATGTGAGTCGTGTGAATTACTGAGGAACCTCCGTATCAGATTTTGTGGAAAATGTAGTGCTTTAATCAGACGTAGTGTATTCCTGAAGAAAAATGCAGATCTATGTAGTGCTTTTAGGAGTGATAGAGTTTGTTGGTGGTAAACATTACAGTTAATGGTACAGTACTTTATATTTTGAGCCGGCCTTTTTATATAAGTTGTGCAAGTGCATCATTTTATATAGAAATATTTGCGGTCTTTATACCACATCATGAACAGATATTCAATACATTACGTGTACATCTCTCAAAATTGACATAGTAATCTCTTCCGTAAAATAAAGTAATTGCTATTCTTTAGTTAACATAAGACTTCAATTAATGATAGTTACAGGAATAGCAACAAAAAGTGTGGGAGCACATTGCCAATACTGTATTTGTTAACTATTTATATTGTTTGGCACTGTGCATGTCCATTCCAAGCAGCATTATCTAGTGTAAAAAAATATTTGTTGCAATAAGCTCAGTAGTCTTCATTGCCAAGTAATCTATAGTTGCCCAGTGTGTGCTCGGCCTATTAATAGATGCCAACTTAGTCACGGTTATGCCCCACGAGTTACTGTTATCCTCCACAAAACAGCTGTCAAAGGAAGTATCTGTATGGAGACTGTCATTTACACAATAGAATGGCTACAGTAGCATTTGTAACTTGAATTGAATTCTAGAGATGCCCCAATGTTCAAATGTAAACTAAAACGATTCATCGGTTAAACCACGTTACTTGTTGGCTCCCCGACACGAGTATTTTTATATTTAAGAATAATTCTAAACTGCCACTCACAAACCTGTACAACACAAATGTGGTGTTTCCCTCACAAACTTCCGTAACTCTGTACCATCTCGAGAATTCATGGTTGTTAGTGGTGTGTGCTGTGCATTCTGTGACTTGGATCTGATGACTTTGCTTAACTAGCATATTTCTTTATAGGGATTAGTTCAGCTTGTACTGTGGCACTGTTTTTGTCATCATATATAAGACAAACATAGTTAAGTCTGGACAGCGCAGTAGGAGAAATTAGAATATTATGCAATATAATGAATTTGCTAATTTGGCAAATAATCTTTAGTCCAGAACTTAAGTTTTATCATTAGAAAGTAAGTAATCCAAATAACAATCGACATTCCTAATGCAATTTGCTGCTTCGTCAGAAACAAAAGCCTTTATATTTTCTTAATACTTTTTTAAAAACAAAAGGAACATTATACAGTACAGTTGAGTAAATTTGTTTTGTTTTCTTATTTAACATTCAAAGTATCATAATGGAATGGTCCCAAGGTTTATAATAAGGGTTTTCTGCTTACATTAACTGACATACACAGACAGTATGTACGATACTGTAAAGTTTTAAACAAGTTATCCTGATATAAAATTTGTTGAAGTAGGCATATGTTAGGTGGCAGTTTTTCTTTCACAAGTAATGGTTAATGTCATCAGCCAGATAACCTAAGATATTTAGCATAGAAATGAAATATTTTATATGCTGGAAACTGAAGTGTATAACTGCTCTGAGAGTAGTACAGGACACTCGATAATGGCAAGATAGTAGTGTGAGGGCTTTAACAAATTTATTCATTGAAAGTTATTTTATATTTAAGAAGTCCCATGTTATTATATGCTTTAGACCAGTTATGATGCTTCACTCTAACGTACTACTTGTTACTCCCAGGACAGGAAGATACACATTGAGGACTACAAGAACAATTAAAGATTTAGGTAAACATCAAAAGTTGGGAAACTTTCACAGTATTTTCAATGGTTTAAACTGAAAGTCAGTATTAAGATCATTTTAAAACTGAAGTTCATTTGAAACCAACATTTGCTTTTTAATACATATACAGAACTATGTAGTATCAGCATATATTACAAGTGATGCTTTCTTGTTATTGTGCACCTTTAACTGGTCACATTCTGGCACAACACGTGTTATAAAACATTAAAAGGCAATCTTCTGAGAGCTGAGCCAGTACAGTACACATCTTATATGATAAAGCTGAATTGTGCAATTTCTGGTGGACTGACAAAGCGCAAGATGCTTTAACTTGGTATAATTTATAAGGGCCTTACCATTGTCAATGCTTCTGTTTAGGGCAAGATTTACTTACAAAGATGCACACATGCACAGACTTTCTTCCTGTTATATATACATCTTCATACTTCATCCAAGTCTCAGCCTGGAATTTACTATATCAGTATTTGTCTACCATTTCAGAAGTCTTCAAGGCACTGTCCTTAAACCTTAGTAACAAAACTCACACAACATTATCTTCACCAAGTCTTCTTAGCACTGCTGTTCACCCTAACAAACTAACAACAGTATCCTCACTGTCTTCAAAGCGCTGTTAAACCCAAGCAGAACTTAACAAAACTTAACCATATCTTTAATGAAGTCTTCAAAGCACCATTCAGAACTAACAAAACTAACAGTATCTTCACACTAAGAACAGCTACTGGCTTCATGCTGTAGCCTTAACTGAGGCCTTATCATTATAAATATGCCAACACTGAGAAAGTCAATATGATGAAAACATTTATGCTATGTAATATATTATATCTTAACTATTGTGTTTATGAGTGTTTACATAATTTAATTTGTTTTAATAGAGAACTGTATCTTAATCAGTACCTATTTTGTGTCTGGCTCTTCTGTGCCAGTTCAAAAGAATATATAGTATAATATAAGAGGAATTTTGACTGCAAAGTGACTTGTAAAAAAAAATTAAACTGAGGTATCTTGTATATTTTTTGTGTTGACACTTTTCTTTTTAAGTCCCATAAAATTTTCAATAAATCTGTTAGATAAATAAGTACATATTGTTTTGTATTTTATAAATTTAGTCCTAAGTGTCAATAAACATTAAAAAAGAAAACTGTATTAAATAAACAAGTGAATACACAGTGTAACAAAATATAAGTCTTGACCACAAAATAACATGATTACTGTATGGACTGTGGCCGTGAACTGTAGATCATTATTACTTATTCATCGCCCAATATTACACTAATTGACATTAGTTGTGTTGTTGTACCAAGTTCATGGGATGATAACCCAGGTAGGTAGTGACATCTTAAAATATTAGTAGTTGGGCTAATTAATTAATTTTTTGTACTTTCCTACCACAACCAAAGTCCTTAAGAGATCCTAAAGGAGCTTGAATCCCCACCAGGATAAAAGTCATTAAGTTGCGACTCACATTGTCTTGAGCACAGAAAACTTGTCAGCTGGGTTGGCTATGGTACAGTCCTTTAGTGCCAGCCACCACCCCACACTGGGAAGAAGCTCAACAGCAGTGCTATCTCTGACTCCCTTGATGGGATGTGGAGATACATGCCTCAGCCTCCACTTGTAGCACTGATATTCTTAAAGGCAGGTCCACAAAGTTCTTAGAGATTTTTGTCAGCAGGAAGGGTTTGATCTTTGTTCACATTCTATTACTGTACTGTATAAGTGGTGTTTACTTTGGTAAATGACCCATTTTGAGGACAAAATAGCATGACTACATGGGATACCTTGGGTCTGTAAACCCATTTTCAGTGTTCGTTCAACAAGGAAGGTAAATTTGCCATTATTATTATTTTTTTTTTATGCTGCAGTAGTTTAATGTTCAATGTAGTGGATAAGTTGGATTTGGTCATTGTTAATATTCTTTTTCCTGTTTGTTTGTCCTCTAAAAGGGAAGTTTTCTGGGTTTATTGCTAACCCAAACAATACCTGATATGAAGGGCAGTCCCACGTTGTTGCTCCCCAGAAGAAACATTGAATAAATAATATTATAAATATTTACATTCCTCTCATTTAGTCATCACAGTTCCAAGCATCCCCCGTGATACAGGAGGAATGCGTTCTTGAAAAAGTCTAATGTAAAACCGTAAAAGGAAACTAATTTTCCCATTTAAATCCATAATATAACTGAAGATGCATTCTATGAACTGTTTATTTTATTTATTTATTTATTTTTTTGCCAAAAGCTCTAATAAAAAAGTTACAAACTAAATAAACCTTTTAAAGCATACACTAATCTGGGTCTGGTGTTCAGTCCATGAACTCTTAAAGAGTTGTTCCACATCAAGAAGCTTCATCTTTCTTCTATGAAAGTACAACATACTACAATTTAAATGTGTAGCTCTTTGAGCCCATGCCATAATTTTATCTTTATCACAACACACTGTAGCCACACAAAGCCCTAAGTTTTATGCATTCTGGATAAGATTGTCACAGGCATCTAACCTCAGTAACACCTCAAGTTTTATGTTCAACATATTTACTGTACAGCAGGAGTGGCCAGACTTAGTGAGGTGTTAGGTACTTTTTCCACAGTCACCCTAACGAATCGACTGTCCCAGCCCCCCCTCCATTAAGAGAATTGTCATTAATGTAAACTGCCATGCTTACCATACTGATGTGATGCTCTCAAAAATGTAGATAACACTTTAATGAGATCTTACAAAGTTGGCGAGTAATTAGCATTGAAATATTTCTGTTGGAAGATATGTATCTCGGTGGTCTGGTAACTATGTCGCTCCAAGCAGCTGCTGGACAACTTCAGATTAAGATGTCTGGATTTTTATATCAAGGGTGCATCACAGATTCTGCGGAGTTAACCTTACTGATCCATTATTTGCAGCTCTCAAAGCATTAGATCCCCAGAGTATTTTGATGAAAAGTGTCCCCTCCATTGCCCCATTAGCATCTCACTTTCCGAACCTCGTGCCCGAGAGTGACATAAACATCATTAACAGTGAGTGGTGCCTACTGTGAAACACAACTGATGTCCAGAGCGACATTGATGTGGAAGTTTTGGCTGAAAGTTAACAATTTAAAGAAAGGTGATGATATACCTTTGTTTCCATTGCTGGGAAATTTCATGAGAAAACTGTTATGCGTGCCACATTCTAGTGCCAGTGTTGAAAGGGTGTTTTTGCAAATAAATTTAATGAAAACAAAAGTGAGAAATTCTTTGAATACTGTCACATTAATTGGAATGCTCCATGCCAAGAGAACCTTTGAAAATTCATCTTCACAGAAATTTGAAGTTACATCTCCACACATGAAGCTTATGACAGACCGCATCTATAAAGCTGGGATCTTCAAGAATAAAACCACAGCCCTTCAACAACGAGTGAGTACATGCTTACATACAACTATTGTATAACTTTAACAAATTGTGATTGTGTTACTTCATGCATTTCATAAGAATTCCCTACATGTGTGTATATATATATATATATATAGCATGTATATATAGTAAAATTAATGTAGGGTAATATGGAGAGAGAATCTAGGGAACTTTTGGCAACTAGACCTGGCAGCGCTACCACCACCACCATTCATAGTCTGTTAATAATACAGTTGTTCACTTGTTTCCTTTGATAATCGGTAAACATAAACAGACAACAGAACACAATTATGTCGCCAAAAACACGTAAATTTTAGTAACAACACATTTATTTCTATCCTAGACTAATACATTACTTTTCAAATCAATAAAACATCTAACTCACCCAACCTTACCTGGATAACTATGGGTGAATTACTTTCCCCAACTACAATAATGCGTTAATGACCTTACTAGGTTGTTACCGGTCATTAGTAGTAGATAGATAGTAGTCAATGTTTTAATCTGTGGTCTTTATAACTACAACAGATACGGCGACACGATTATAGCATATACATTTGATAACGATTATGATTTCCCTGGGTAACAGCTACTTGAATGCTGCCACTTGAAATAGGTATATCAGACTGGGTTATAATAGGTGGAGCCAGCCAAACACTATAGACAGTCTCCCTTAATACCGGTAATGTGCTTCCAGTCTCTTAATTCAGGGTAGGAGATGAAGGCCCTCTGGTGGTAAATCCTCCTCCTCAGAAAAACAAACGTCACTAATTAAAGCTTATCCGATTATATCTTGATAACACAGACTGAAGTAACAAACACCAAACTATTTGCACCAATTCGAGGTGTATTGACCCAGTAAACGAATAAAACATTTATTACTGCCCACTGAATAAATTACCAATTTAAAACCCGTTCCAACACTACGCCGGAGTGAGCAAACAAACCATTATAACTTTTGCTGGTGTAACGAACCACATCCTTTCATGCGACTCTTGCAAATATAACCAATATATTAAACGTAATAAGAATAGGGTGGGTAGACCCCCTCCGCCACCGCCCCACAACACAGCATACTAATATCCAACTCGTCTGACCCACTAAGACATCTACAAGCGACATCTAACTATACCATTGTTGTTTGTCTGAGTAATGATGCACGGAATACAATCGACTGATATGGGTTTCGATCCTTGTAGCTTTCACTCCCCTAGCATAAGATGAACGGTCCCTACACTCCCCTAACATAAGATGAACGGTCCCTACACTCCCCTAACATAAGATGAACGGTCCCTACACTCCCCTAACATAAGATGAACGGTCCCTACACTCCCCTAACATAAGATGAACGGTCCCTACACTCCCCTAACATAAGATGAACGGTCCCTACACTCCCCTAACATAAGATGAACGGTCCCTACACTCCCCTAACATAAGATGAACGGTCCCTACACTCCCCTAACATAAGATGAACGGTCCCTACACTCCCCTAACATAAGATGAACGGTCCCTACACTCCCCTAACATAAGATGAACGGTCCCTACACTCCCCTAACATAAGATGAACGGTCCCTACACTCCCCTAACATAAGATGAACGGTCCCTACACTCCCCTAACATGAGATGAACGGTCCCTACACTCCCCTAACATAAGATGAACGGTCCCTACACTCCCCTAACATAAGATGAACGGTCCCTACACTCCCCTAACATAAGATGAACGGTCCCTACACTCCCCTAACATAAGATGAACGGTTCCTACACTCCCCTAACATAAGATGAACGGTCCCTACACTCCCCTAACATGAGATGAACGGTCCCTACACTCCCCTAACATAAGATGAACGGTCCCTACACTCCCCTAACATGAGATGAACAGCGCGGCCCTGAGTCTGTCACCTTTATGAACTTGGCATTCAGCGCGGCTTCCTGACCCCGAAACTAAAAAGAAAAAAAAAATTAAAAACGACCGTAGGGCTTAGTTTAAATATGGGTTCTGGGGAATAAAAAAATTCATCCAAAAACGACCATAGGATTACAGTTTAAAATAGGGGGCTGTGTGAGGGCGTTGTAACTCTAGTCAAAGGTTTTTCACTGAATGATTTAAGACCCACTGATGATGAAGAAAGTCACTTATCTGCCAGAAAACGGGACACACTATACAGTAACTGAGGAAATAATTACTCATATATCTATAGTTTAAGGTCAAATAAATATAAGTGTGTTTAGAGATTAAGTAAAGTTGGGTTAATAGTTTTTTTATATTACGAGATAATTTAATGAAGTTTTAGGAATATTGTGTTGGATCAGACGTCAGTTGAATCAGTTAATTTGAGCGGCCGTTGTTCATTTGTGACATCCCAGAGCATCAAGAGCCTCGGGCAGAAATATTCACGTTAAATTTTTTCCAGCCAATTACTCCACAAAATGACAGACATTGTAAAGTTATTAAATAAAACACCAAGCATATTGTACGTAATAATTCTTCATAAAATAATCTGGGTATTGTAATTTCCACATATTTTCGTAATTAGCTACCGTAGTTATAACACATTTACGAAATAATCAGAACAATGTACGGAAAAAAGTTTCATAAAACTAATTCAAGTAATAAAATGTCATAAAAATATCTACATGGTGTTGGCGACGCAGCTCAACAGATCATGGGTGTGAACAATTACCCTCGATGTTACTACACTACCTCGCTTTTGATCACATTAATTCGGCTTTGTATAGACTTTGTGTTTGATACGAGTTAATGAGAAGCTGGCTGATTACATGACAGTACGAGGAGTAAGAGCTTAAGTTAATTTAATTTTTGGGAGGGGATACATTTCTACTGATAACCTGACTTAGGAAGTAACGATTATTTTGTTATACGAGAGAATTATTGCATTGAGTCGCCGATTACCGGGGTGAGCAACCACGGCACCGGTTATGTAAATGGATGAAGAGGGTTTCCTCCTGGAGCTGCCCTTAGGTGGTATCCCTATATTAAACTCACCCTTAAAAAATGTCACCCTAAGATGTGTACCCTGAGTAAAATAAATCCCTCCCATGTACCTTGGTGTGAGCAATTGTATCTTGTTTAGGATAGATTAGGTCAGGTCTAAATACATACTGGTTACAAGAATTGGCTACACTATACCAGCCAAGGTCAATACTAGCTAACCATTTTGTGCAACGAGAGTGGTCGTCAGGTAATACTAAAATTAAAAGTACTACACGACCCTACTTTTGATGCTGCTGTTTAACTTTAGAAGAGCCATAAGTACCAAGGGAATACATTAGCCTTCGGTACAAAACTCAATTCTCTTACTTTCTAAAAACAGGAAGAAAAAAAATAGGGCGATACAAAGCCATGCCGTTCTTACGCCAACTATTGTGACCAGACCATGTTTACCCAGCGTTCACTCCCTACAAGTTGTCAAAACAAATTAAACAGGCTCTCGGTGGAATACCTTAACCCCCCAGCACAAGCCTGGCAGTGAATTGCACCTGAGCGTCCATTCCAATTTGTTTACTCGAGAAAAACTTTTTAAAACTCATATTACGTATTGGGGAAAAAGTGTTGTGTGTGTGGTGGGGAGGGGGAGGTACTGTATATTGCAGGCAAATATTCAACCATCCACTCGTTTGCGTAGTTGTGTGTATCTTGTTTCACTTCATATATCTTTATCATTCTATTTCAGTACTGATGATAGCAATGGTATTGCAAGTCCCCCACACACACACCCACTGTCCCCTACACACACTCACAGTTCCCCCCACACACCCACGGTCCCCCCCATACACCCACAGTCCCCTACACACACACACACCCACAGTCCCCAACACACACACCCACAGTCCCCTACACACACACACACCCACAGTCCCCTACACACACACCCACAGTCCCCAACACACACCCACAGTTCCCTACACACACACCCACAGTCCCCAACACACACACCCACAGTTCCCTACACACACACCCACAGTCCCCTACACACATCCACAGCCCCCCCCCACACACCCACGGTCCCCCCACACACCCACAGTCCCCTACACACACACACCCACAGTCCCCTACACACACACACACCCACAGTCCCCAACACACACACCCACAGTCCCCTACACACACACACCCCACAGTCCCCTACACACACACACCCACAGTCCCCAACACACACACCCACAGTTCCCTACACACACACCCACAGTCCCCAACACACACACCCACAGTTCCCTACACACACCCACAGTCCCCCCACACCCACGGTCCCCTCCACACACCCACGGTCCCCCACACACCCACAGTCCCCTACACACACACCCACAGTCCCCAACACACACACCCACAGTTCCTACACACACACACCCACTTTCCCCTACACACACCCACGGTCCCCTCCACACACCCACGGTCCCCCCACACACCCACAGTCCCCTACACACACCCACAGTCCCCCCACACACCCACGGTCCCCTCCACACACCCACGGTCCCCTACACACACCCACCCACACCCCCCCCCCCCACACACTCAACTTACTCAAGCTTTGCAGTGAATGTTGAAGATGAAGGACATAGGATCAGATCAAGGGGCGCCGACTCCTCCCTACACTCAACTCATTGAACAAGATGAACTACAGCGATTGACTGATAAAATTAACCCCAATACACTTAAGGGATTAATTACACCCTTTAATAACAATTTCTCATCAGATTAACCACCCTAACACTATTTTGAGGGGTCAGGTTAGGTTAGGTGAGGTGAAATAAGGTGTGTTGGAGATTCACACGTCTGTTTATATAGCGTATGATAAATGGGAGGGACGAGACTGTAATTTTGTAGCTTGTACGACACCCAGCTGCTGTAGTGGAGTTATTGTTGATGCCTGGTGATAATTGTTCAAGAGACTAAATCAAAGAGTGTCAAAAATATTTACATTTAGCACAATTTGGGGAGGGTTGTGATAGTTTGTGAAACTGGGTTCATTATGTCAAGTTAGATCACTTTCCGGTAGATTAACCTAGGTTATGCAACAGTCCTCAAAATAGTGGCAGTATCCAATTTGCATCCCAATTTATGTGAGCGTCCTGGAAATAGAGCAACCTATAGGAAGCTTTATATAGCAAATCGGTTACCCAAATGAATGTGTACAACGCGTGCTTTCCCATACTTGCTCGTCTCCCACCCATCCACTGTTTGCACTCGCTGACGGAGCGTTATGGCTATAGAATTTGTCATATTTAATAGACACAATATCTTTAAAGTATTGTTTGAATGCTACCGATTCAGAGTACAATAAAAAAAACAAGATAAAACTTAAAAAATAACACCAGCTATGATAATAAATAAAACCCAGTCTATTGATTTTTCTGGTAGATTTCTGTTCATATCGTTTATATTAAAGGAACAACTAAAGGAAAATACCATATAGTATGTGTAATAACAATACCTTCAACTTGTACTTCAGATTAAATTATTATTCAGGACGTATATGTTACAAAATACTGGACAACAACGATGAAAAAATGCCATGGATATGATACTTTATTTTCCTAAATCCTCTACTGTTGCAAATGGCGCTATTGTCGACACGGTGACCAGAAGAGGCCACTACAATTTTCTGTTATTTACGGTTTATTCTGTCAACAATATGGCTGTTACAGATGAGTTACGAACAATCCTGTAACGACTTTCTGCTGCCTCGCTTGAAACAGTTATTAGTCAGCTCAGGATGTGGCGTGTGTGAATCATATATCACTGTTTAGTAAGACATAATGTAGTGCGATAATGTCTTCATAGGGCTCAATAATACCTGCTGACACACTAAACAGACACTAGGTCAAAATACACCAGACTAACCTGCTCTAGTAGCATGCCTATGGTACCCCGTTGTAAAAAAAAAAGTAACGTTTATGTCAAAACTGGGTATAAAATACAAGGAAAAGTACACAATAGCTCCAGTTTTATTTTTTCCCTCGCCAGCCATTACTCTGCAGTCTTATGAAAAATCCTGTATAAAATGACTAAGCTATCGAGGGCACAAGAGCAGCTAGACACATTGCAGCTTACAAGCAAAATAAAATGTTAAAGTTCCCTGTCTCTCTGTCACCATAAATGCAAAGGTTTGTATACGTTACGAGCATGTTATGAGGGTCAGATGGGTGAATATATGTGGTTTAACCCAACAACTGTCAACAGGTGCCTCTCTTGCCAAAAAATGCCACCGGGTGCCCCCGCGCCCCCCCCCCCTGCCAACAACTGCCACCGGGTGCTCCCCCCCCCCTGCCAACAACTGCCACCGGGTGCCCCCTGCCAACAACTGCCACCGGGTGCCCCCTGCCAACAACTGCCACCGGGTGCTCCCCCCCCCCTGCCAACAACTGCCACCGGGTGCTCCCCTGCCAACAACTGCCACCGGGTGCTCCCCTGCCAACAACAACGTACCACCGCCTGATCTGTTTACCTCCCTTAATGTAACACCATGACCAAGGCTGAAGATTTTAACTTCATCAGTAATCATCTTTTCACATACGTTTTCGCTCATACTCTCAGTCATACCCATTTCAATTTGTTTGTGTTGTTATGTCCTGCATGTTGGGTCATGCAACTCGTTAACTTAAGGTGTGGTTGTTGTGTAGGCGACAGCTTCTACACCTTAAAGTTTAAGCAAATTCACGCCTAAGTGGCCCTTGGGCCGGTGTAGCAGTTAAAAGTGAAGCACTGATGCATTTATACTGTCCATAAATGCTTCGGATTCGAGTCTGAATCTCGGGGTTCATGGTTCGCGACAGGACTTTTTTGGGTCACTTGGTGCCAACACGGGAGCAAATGCTGTACCTATTTAATCTCTGCAAATGCTTTGTGTTTGTAATTATACATCTTCAACTGCAGTTGTGACAGAATTTAAAGATCAATTATACAGAATACTCTCCTCATATCTGTGGGTTGGCGACTACAGCCGGAGAACGTTTAGAGCAGAGGACTCCTCCACTCTTAACGTTCTGGGGCTGTTTTTACCAAACCTCTAAGATTATGGATCTCCCTGGGAACCGTTATTAATTTATTTCATCCATCCCAGTCTCTGCCTTCCCCCAACCCCCTTGGTTTTCTTATCCTCAACTTTGCCCATTAATATTTGTCATTATTCCCTCCTCCCTAATTATATGACCAAGTATCTCATTTTTCTTTTTCTGTACATTTCAAGTATTTTTCTTGAAGTTCTTGCTAATCTTAGTACTTCTTCAGTTGTTTTTCTCTCAGTGTAGCCTTTTCTTAGCATTTTCCTATAACACCGCTTTTCAAAGGCCTCCAACTGCTGAAAGTGTCCACAGATTAGGATGTTAGATAAGGTTCTGTATATTCTTGCTTCCATTTTCAGTGTCATGCAAATAGTATCTCCAGGAATTTTGGTTCAGATCCATAAGTTACTTCTGGTGGTAACTGTCTCCTCCACCTTTACCAATAATATTTGAAAGTGTTTCATCTTAATTAGTTATAATACTCGTACAGTATTACTTTCTCTTAAAAAAATATATTGGCATCAAGAATGATGTGAATCTGTGATAGTCATCTCAAAGTTTAATTCTTTCACTTCACCATCAGCACAGCAGGTGTGGGAGGTGTTGAATCATTCTATGTATTTCAATGGGAAATTTAAGGTACAGTATGGGACTGCAGCCCTAAAACATACACCCACAATTCCTGAACCCTTAACTGCACATTACAGATCTGTGGTCAACTTTGCTGTGCACAAAATATTTTGGTCTTTAAATTTTAAACTTACCTTATAAAACTTTTAACATGTATACAAATTAAAAGGAAAATACAGTATAAGACTGAAAGGTCCCCCAACCAAGTTTACTGCACCTTGTAATAGTGGGATCACCTGATGAATCTCCACCCTAGTTTATTTCACTTAAAGATTAACCATCCTAACCTAACCTCATCCCCACAAATAGCATTAAGGTGGTTAATCTTTAGGTGTAATAAGTTGGGGTGGAAATTCTTCATGGGATCTGAGCAGTACTGTACTGTGCAGTGTCCCAGTAACTAATGGAAAGTTTTCCTGTGTTTCTCAAAGATTATTCCATATTTTTTTTAGTTCCTTTAATGTGAATTTGCATTACTCAAGCTTCTGTACCTTGAGGGATGCCTGTACAGTATTTCACTAACTCACTTTTTATTGTGACAGAGGAAGGCGAGGTCGGGGAAGTAGACTGAGTGGACCGACCAACAAAGATGCATTAGAGAAACTGTCAAAAGTTCACCCACTTCCTTCACTCATCCTGCAGTGGCCCAAGATAAACTCATCTCTTATCAAGGTAAACATATAGCATGCCACGTCCAGTATGTTCACCTGTGTGTTGTTACAAGTCCAGAAGGTTGGTTCATGCAGTACCTCTTCTTTAACATATTTTTTAGACATCTCTACTTTCTCCTCCATACTTACTCCTATCTTACACACACACACCTTATCTGTACACTTCCCTGTATCCAGTACCTTTTAAGAAATTGTCTTCATTTGATATTACCCTTTAAAAGCATAACAACTGAACACTCCAGGACACTTACTTTCCTATATGATTGCTGGAGCCTTGGTGGGTGGAGAGAGGCACTGCATTTTGGCTAGTCTGACATGCTTAACATTAAAGTAAAAATATGTACAGTATTATACAGAATTACACTAAACTTAAATTTACTGTACTGTATTAACACATGCTGAAGCCCTAAGCTATGTCAAGATTTAAAGGCTCCATACCATAAAAAAATAAAGTATATAATAGTGAGATAGGGTGTATTACACTCTAACGTAAAGGTCAATAATTTTTTTTTATATAAAATTATGTTTTTACATATAGTATACATAGGCAAAGATGCAATGAACAACTTATAATCTAAATAACATATACATCTTAGAAAAAGCCTTATTTGCATTATAAAATACTTTATAATTTCCTAAATAGCAAAGATGAAATTGAAGACTTTTAACATAAAACATTGCATAGATCAACCCTTGTATTACTCCCTATCTTATAGGCAGAAGTATTTATATAAGTGTGGGTTAATTACATGAAACTTGTATAACTATCACCCCCTGTAACTTTCCACTAGCCATGAGGTTCAAGTTCAGAGCAGGTGATAAGGTGTGTCCACGGGAAGTCACGACACTTACCGGTAGTGTTGAGCTAAGGGATAAGTATCCGGCTCCCTGGCCACCTATTGAGGCCAATAGTTTGATAACCCTGACGAAAGGAAGACATTATTTAAAGCCATCGTTGATGTGCTTCCGCCTTTCCTCGAGGGAAGACATCGGATATATTTCCGTTCTTCCTCGAAGGTTCCTACTCAAGGTCACTCTCACCTCAATTGGACGTATTTTAGAAAAGCTACTTTAAGATAGACCCCATCTTCATTTAACAATCATAGTTACAGTGATAATCCTTTTAGCCTCCATCTTCATTTAACAATCATAGTTACAGTGATAATCCTTTTAGCCTCCATCTTCATTTAACAATCATAGTTACAGTGATAATCCTTTTAGCCTCCATCTTCATTTAACAATCATAGTTACAGTGATAATCCTTTTAGCCTCCATCTTCATTTAACAATCATAGTTACAGTGATAATCCTTTTTGAAAGTGTATATAGAAACCTTTTATAGTATATTCACAAAAGGAACCTATTGGATTAAGTTACTGAAGACCCAATAAACTTTGATCTATATTTAGGACGTCTAGAATATTAGGTAACATGTTTTACAAGTGGTGACAACCCAGGAAGGTTGTTCAGGAGTACTAATACTGAAATTTTGAACAAAATCCATTTTTTGGCCGAAAATGACAAAAAATGTAAGTCTATTGCCTTAATGGATTTTTGGCCAAAAATACTTTTTCTCTCTGAACTAAAATCTAATGTGCCTAACTATTTAAGTACATCATGACAGCTTCACAAGTAGTTGTTATACAACAAGTAACAGTCAACCAACAGATACACAGTTGGTAAAGGTAGAGATATTATGTTCTCCCCATTACTGTTATACTGTTACAAAGAAGATATTGTTATATAGTTGGCAAAGCGTAGCTTAAGAGGGCCCAGTTTAGGACCAGTCTAAGGTGACCAGTCTACAGGACCACTCTACAGTTAGTCAAGTGTACTCCAAGTATATGTGATAATTTTGGTAACAGAATTTATTCATCACACTGGAGTTGAGTAACAGTTGAGATAATCTGTTCTCCGGTAACTCCTACTATTATATAAAGACATTAAACAGTTTTACCCTCAGTAAATGGAAGCAGTAATGCAACTGGCACTGTCTCTTCTGTTTGAACATTATACAAAATTTAAAACACTTTTTTTCGTAGTTTCCCAAGAGCAAAGTCATGGATGAAGTGTCCAATGATAAGCTACAAATTTTTCACTTTCTAGTCACATAATGCTTAATGCAGAGAAATTTTCTCACAGCATTGATGTCCATAGTTCATTCTTAATCCTTTTCAGTTACAGAATTTACCTTTCTCCTGAGCAGTTTTTTACTGTTAGACTGAAAAGTATCGACAATATTGCTTCTACATTAGGGAAAGCCAAATGAATCTTATCTTGGAAGATGACTTGATAGAGGTCCTAGTGGCATAAATATCCTCTATTAGAATAATTTTTCTTGGTATAAATATGAAAGTGCTTTACTTCCCCAACAAAGTTAACACCAATATCATCAGGACAGTCTTTCATCACTAACTTTACACTGTCACACAACTGTTCTTTTTCTAAATCAACTAAAATTTTTTATAATTTTGCAGCATTATTGTACTGTATCTGACTGTCTTTTTTCACACTGATTTCAAGGGCATCCATCATGGGAATAAAGGATTTTACTCAAAATTTATCTCTGGAGAAAACCAGATGGCCCAACCAGGTGAGAAGGTTGGGTCATCTTACCCTCTGACCTGACTACCGACTGCTGCGGTGCTTATGAATATTAGTAGGGTCACTACCTAGTGACCGGACCATTGTGGACACTCACTGTCCCCTAGGGACTTGATCTCACTCTCCTCTACTGTATATATACACCTTGTTATGTACTTCTCCTTAGTCTGTACTCACCCCTGAAGATGTGAATTACACGGTAAAAGGGAATCGTGTGGTGGATAGACCACGTTGTTCATCGTAGTTTCTAGACTAAATAAGTCTTTACTTTTATGTTCATTATTTTGTCACTTGGTCGAGTCATTTATTTGATCTGATTTAATTTGTATTTGTTTATTTTTGTACATACTGATATATTTGTTTGTTAATATATTCTGTAATTAAAACTACTGCATGTATTTCACTATACCCCATAGTAATGAGGTGATGACTGGTGGGATCCATTCCTTGGACCTGTTATACAAAGAAAAGTTGAATTTGTGATTTTGTTAAACCCTAAGAGGCCAAAGGTCGTAACAAACATAGAAAACGGGAAATTTGTATCACAGAAAATGGGAAATATCTACTTTCCGGGAAAGTTGGTTATCATATCTACTTTCCCGAAAAGTAGATTATCTACTTTTCAGGAAAGTAGATTATCGACTTTTCGGGGAAGGAGAATATCGACTTTTTGTGAAAAATTACCTAATTTTCCGAAGTAGATTATCATAGAAAACGGGAAATTTGTATCACAGAAAATGGGAAATATCTACTTTCCGGGAAAGTTGGTTATCATATCTACTTTCCCGAAAAGTAGATTATCTACTTTTCAGGAAAGTAGATTATCGACTTTTCGGGGAAGGAGAATATCGACTTTTTGTGAAAAATTACCTAATTTTCCGAAGTAGATTATCATAGAAAACGGGAAATTTGTATCACAGAAAATGGGAAATATCTACTTTCCGGGAAAGTTGGTTATCATATCTACTTTCCCGAAAAGTAGATTATCTACTTTTCAGGAAAGTAGATTATCGACTTTTCGGGGAAGGAGAATATCGACTTTTTGTGAAAAATTACCTAATTTTCCGAAGTAGATTATCATAGAAAACGGGAAATTTGTATCACAGAAAATGGGAAATATCTACTTTCCGGGAAAGTTGGTTATCATATCTACTTTCCCGAAAAGTAGATTATCTACTTTTCAGGAAAGTAGATTATCGACTTTTCGGGGAAGGAGAATATCGACTTTTTGTGAAAAATTACCTAATTTTCCGAAGTAGATTATCATAGAAAACGGGAAATTTGTATCACAGAAAATGGGAAATATCTACTTTCCGGGAAAGTTGGTTATCATATCTACTTTCCCGAAAAGTAGATTATCTACTTTTCAGGAAAGTAGATTATCGACTTTTCGGGGAAGGAAAATATCGACTTTTTGTGAAAAATTACCTAATTTTCCGAAGTAGATTATCATAGAAAACGGGAAATTTGTATCACAGAAAATGGGAAATATCTACTTTCCGGGAAAGTTGGTTATCATATCTACTTTCCCGAAAAGTAGATTATCTACTTTTCAGGAAAGTAGATTATCGACTTTTCGGGGAAGGAAAATATCGACTTTTTGTGAAAAATTACCTAATTTTCCGAAGTAGATTATCATAGAAAACGGGAAATTTGTATCACAGAAAATGGGAAATATCTACTTTCCGGGAAAGTTGGTTATCTACTTCCCGAGAAGTCCAGTGGATAAGCGTTTTACCCGCCACTTTTAATGTTTAACAAATTTATTGGCAGAGCTTGTAGTACAGTTTGCCTATTCTGAGTAATTCAGTCAGGTCTTGACACTGAGGGTGGTATCACTTCTCACTGCCGCGCAGGACAGAGGTTCATACACAAAGAAATACATCATATTCATTAACAACTATAAATGTATATAGGTCAGGTTCATATGGATAATGTCACTGTTCACTGCCATGCAGGACAGAGGTTCGTACACAAAGAGTAGCATCATATTCATTGACATTACATATACATATATGTAAACACACACACACACACACACACATACATATACTGTACGTATATACATACACATATACATGTACATATACATGCACACACGCACACATACATACATATACGTCGGTCAGATTCATGTGGGTAATGTCACTTTTCACTGCCATACAGGACAGAGGTTCGTACACAAAGAATGCATCATATTCATTGACACTATATATAGGCCAGATTCATGTGGGTAATGCCACTGTTCACTGCCACGCAGGACAGAGGTTCGTACACAAAGAAGGAACTACATCATATTCATTAGCAGTATATATAGGTCAGTGGATCACATACATTGGAGTCATATTCTAAATGAAGACTAATCAGTGTGGGCTAGCAAATTTGGGATAAACAGCAAGTATGTCTGATAATTTACCAGCCACTTATTGAGGCCCCAGTTCGAGTCCCGGCATTTCTCTCCTTTTCCTTTTTTCTGTTTTCAGTTTTCTCGTCATGGGACACTATTTTCGCTGTATTGTATCCTAAAAGTTAATCAAAAGTTAAATTGGGTCATAAATTTGACGTTTTTAGGTATTTTAGCGTATATTCATGTTCGAAGCTTCGAATGCTTCAATGAAGCATCAAAATGATTCAATGAAGCTTCGTGACGTCACTCTCAACCTTCATATATAAAGTCTCGACTAACTCATTTTCGCCCCATTCTTCACCGACCATCACCACTCACTGGCTGCAGCTAACAAGCAGGTAAGCCCGAGCTGCCCCACACCTCTAGTCTCCATTATATACGTGTAATGTTTTTCCCCGACTGTCTAAGGTCAAAATGGCCAAGAGAAATGGTTATTCTTTTGGGTAGAGTTTAATATACTTAATTATGGCGTAATAAATGCTGATTTAAGTAAAAGAAAACTTGTCAGCCGGTTGCTACAGTTCACTTGCCTCCTAGGGTCGTGTCCCCAAGTTCACTGGGCTGTAAGGTGTATGGTAACTACTTTGCATCTTAAACAATTACATTAATATGGTTTAGCATTATATTAAGTGTTTCTCTAACGTCTAACCAGTAATTTCTTAATGTTTTAGGCAAATATACCGCCAAATGAGCCATGACAAACGAGCCTAAACTATAAGCAGGTGGCGGGTAACGAGCGTAAACCATACATCAGTATTTACGTAATAATTAACCAGTAAGTGAGAACAATGACCAGATAACTGTATTATTTTTTAATTTCACATTTTCCCTCTTGCTTCGAAGCCCGACCCACTTTCGGCGGAGCCGGGTGGTCATGACTCAATAATTACGTATTTTCCCAAACGTTCATCACCACCACTGTATTCAGCATTAACAACGGCGCCCTAATGACTCGGTTTAACAAATATGTAACGATTTTTTGCGGAATTAAGATAAAATACATTTTACTGGCTAGTTCTTTGTTTACTCTTTAGCGAGGCGAGGGAGGGAGCCGGGCGGCGAGGCGAGGGAGGGAGCCGGGCGAGGCGAGGTAGGGAGCTGGGCGAGGCTAGAGCCGGTGGAGGGCGAGACGTTTCAGAAGGTCGAGGTGTTCCAGAATATATTATATCGTATATTAAATACAGTAACATTAAAGGTTCCTGGTAGTTTTTAAAAGTGGACAACCATGGATTTTACCATCGGAAAAACACGTTGCTCAACAACCAACACTAACCTAGCGACGTAACGTAACCTAACCAAGAAGTTCGTTGGTTGTCTACTTGTAAAAAAGAATACCGGGTTCCTAAACTAAATGTCAAGAAGTATATAAAGACGCCGTTAAAATGTATTGGTAAATAAGGCAGCAACCATCTAATTAACCTCTGGAAAATGTTAAAACCTTTGGCTCGCCTGAAGATTCCTCCCCCAGCTTACTTCAGCTCAAGATCAATTTAACCTGAGCCAATCTCCGTATTACAATGTGCTGGTGAATGTCATTTTTTTTTCAGACCAAGGAATGACTACAGATCCAACTAGAGTACAAAACCATGTTATTGGTGTGGTGCAGTATGTGGTGCAGTATGAGGTCAGTGTGGTGCAGTAAGTGGTGCAGTATGAGGTCAGTGTGGTGCAGTATGTGGGGACAACAGACCACGAGTGTGAAGTGAAGCTTCTCACACTATACAACAGTATTCCTCGAGGTAAATTTTAACGTTTTGTGTGAAGGTGTGGGTGGGTGTAGCTTGCTATGGTGTCGTTTAATGTTTTCTAAGGGTGGGTGGGTGTGGCTACCTTGTTGTGGGGTCATTTAACGTTTTGGGAGAGGGTGTGGAGTGGAAATTTGTGGTGTATGGGATAGGGATGTGTTCTCGTATGAAGGAATTGTACACGAGGTGGGCAGGTGGTTGTGGTGAAGTTTCAGTCAAACCAAGTGTCACCAAGCTGTCGAGGGGGACACTTGAAGGGGCAGGAGGGAGGGAAGGTCCAGTAAGTGAGCTGTAGTAAACCTTGTGTATAGTGCATGAAGCAGTGTAGTGTAGCAGCACTGTATTGGTGTTAAAGTAACTTGAGTAAACTAATGTGGAGGTAATGATTTATGTAAACAGTTGGGGACAGTTTAAGTACATGTGGTCTAGTGGTAGATGGAAGTTGCAGGATTAATTTTCATTCTACATTAATTACAACTTTAAACATGTTGCAGGTGACAGCTGATGTACGTGAAGGCCAATGGAGTAGTGACAGAACCTTGAGCAAGATGAAACACCCATCATGTTACTTCAGCCTCACCAGTTAAGTTACTTATACATTTTAGCTATTATGGTCTTCCCATAAACCACTCAACACTGTGCTCCTTCACTGGGCAGTGGGGGGGGGGGCTCTGGAGGACTGACTGTAGAGACTGATATTAGAGTAAATTAATAATAGTTGTAGTGACAGTATAAATATAGAGGACTACATGCCTACTGGTTATTAGAGAGAATTAGTTGTAGTTTAGTAGTAAATATAGCAAGTAGTTGTGGGTGGGTTTCAACTAACTTAACCAACCTAACTTAACCAGCCTAACTTAGATTAAACGTAACTAACCTAGACTGGACCAAATCAGTAATAAGGTGTCTATTGTACAGTAAATATATAAGATACAAAAATAAAACATCAATTTAAACTATTTTATTATCCACTTACGTTAAGTGATCATGAATTGAGTTTATTTTGAATTTAGATAAAATTGAGACTTGTGTAAATTAATAATTTTTTAACTTGTGTAAAGTTAGGGACAGCTTAAGTACTGTACATGTGGCCTAATTGTACATGGAAATTGTATATTCAATGTCTATTCTACATTAATTACAATATTAAACTTGTTGCAGGTGACAGCTGATGTACGTGAAGGCCAATGGAGAAGTGACAGAACCTGGAGCAAGATTTAACACCCAGCATGTTACTTCAGCCTCATCAGTTAAGTTACTTATATATCTTAGCTATTATGGTCATCCCATAAGCCACTCAACACTGTGCTCCTACACTGGGCAGTGGAGTGTGTGTGGGGGGGGGGGGGGGCCTGGTTGAATATGTGTACTGGAGGGCTGTGCAGTACTGTGTGTTGGAGGGCTCTGGAGGACTGTGTGGACTGACTGTAGAGACTGACATTAGAGTAAATTAATAATAGTTGTAGTGACAGTATAAATATACAGGACTACATGCCTACTGGTTATTAGAGAAAATTAGTAGTAGTTGTCGTAAGTAAAGCAAGTTGTGGGTGGGTTTCAACTAACTTTACTAACCTAACTTAACCAGCGTAACTTAGGCTAAACATAACTAACCTAGACGGAACCAAATAAGTATTAAACTATCTTTTATACAAAAACATTATTTTTTATCCAATATATTTAAAGAACATTAATTCCAACTATGTTATGAGCCACTTATGTTTACTGATCATGAATACAAAGTTAATTTTCAAGTTAGATAAAATGGTGACGTTTGTAAATAATTAAAATTTGATAAATTATGTACAACAGAGTCTAAGTACATGTGGTCTAGTGGTAGAAGGATATTGTATGTTTAACTTTCATTCTACATAAATAACTCGAAATATATTACAGGCGACAGATGATGTACTTGAAGGCCAGCATAGAGGAAGTGACAGAACCAGTCTAGAGCAAGAGATAACACACACCTGTTAATTCAGCCTCGCCAGTTAAGTTACCTTTGTCTTCGTATGGCTACCCTAAAAACCACTGAATGTAAGAATGAAACTGAGTGACTTGCTTTGTGAGAAGGGTTGGGAAGAGGGTACGTTGGGCAGTGGAGGGAGACGCTCGTACGTTGGGCAGTGGAGGGAGACGCTCGTACGTTGGGCAGAAGAGGGGCGCTCGTACGTTGGGTAGTGGAGGGAGACGCTCGTACGTTGGGTAGTGGAGGGAGACGCTCGTACGCTGGGCAGTGGAGGGGCGCACTGACATTGGTAGTGTGCTCATACAATGGTTAATAGTGAATGTTATAAATTTATGAGTAAAACGGCATGTACTGCGAAGGAATGTTGTGGATGATGTCTGTGAGAAGACTGCTGCAGCCACAAGAGAGGAGGAAGGCTGGTGCTCACATGTAAGGTGTTATAGAAGGCTGCTAGAGTGTATGGATATATGTAAGGATCCAAGTATAGAATGCAAGAAATTTGGGGTAAATGTTGTGTATTGGTAGTGATACATTTATGTTAATTAAGAATGATCTAAATTCAAAATCTTATTACAGGTGGTTGGTGTACAAGATCGATGTACCAGATGTGAAAGATGGCCAGATGACCTCAGCGATTGTTCTGTACCTTCAACCATCCCACACTTTCATGACTACCACCTTATTAAGCTTAAGTTTACTTTTACAATTAAGAAAATATTTAAAAGTACACTAAAGTAATATTTAAGAATGTATAAGTAAGCCTGGAGTCAAGCCACAGATTAAAAAAGGTAGATATACTGTGAACTGGTTGGCACTTGTATAGAGAAAGAATATAATGTTGGCGCATTATACAATATACTGTATGTTAATAATCAAATAAACCCAATAAATTTGACATCTTTTATACTCCGATTTTGGATAAGTAGAATAATAATAATGATCTTGTAAACAAAACCTGAAGGTGAGGTGTAAAGTGTAAGGATCCTGTGATGCCAACATGATAGCCTATGCATACTTATCACTAATTGACGTCCAAGTGCCAGCCAATGTAGATCTGTTACAAACTAATGCAGTGACCTATTGGGTATGCAAAATCAAAACTAAAAAAAATTACCACAAGACTGTACCAACAGAAGCATTGTTATATCTCACTTCAGTGTAGTTCTTACAAGGTGTACATGAAAAATGCATCTTTATGGTGGTGGTAGACAATGATACCTCGGATGAAGGATTTTGTCAACCTCGGAGACAACGTGTTCGCTTTGAAATAAATCGGCCATGTCCGTAAAGATACGTTTTTGATTCTGTATACAGTACATAATATTTTGAAAGTAATGAGTACATGAAAGTACACATTATAATTCAAATTATAAATTTACTATTATGTACAAGAAGCTAAAGACTTTGAAATCCAATGGTCATATGTAAAGTTGTAACGTTTTGAAATGAAATAATTTGATATTTGACCTAAAGTACAGTGGGTGTTGGTGGTACGGTGAGTATCTTACAAAACTGTTCTGGGGCCCAAACTTCAGCCTGGGACAGATTAAGAAGAGTGTTGAACGGTGTAAACCTAGCAAATATCACACCCTTACCCACCTACCTGAGCACCCCATCACCTACCCAAAAGGCTAGTAAATTGACAAGTGATGAATACAAAAGACTTGGTCACTTGGATAATTCAGAAATACCCTTATACTACTGGTCTGTACTGTACCAGGTCAAAATTATTCACAAAGTACAAGACTTCCATAATTAGATCAAACAATCTTGTGGATGACCAAAACCTGACATAAGATAGACAAAATTATTAAGGTGTAGTGTAATAAACTAACCTAAAGTGGAGTCCATTATAAACGTTGAATTAGAAAATGCTTGACAGTATGTGAAATCGTGACGACGCCTCCATCACTGAATCTATCTGCAGAGAAGAAATAATGTTAGCATAGTGGTAATGTGCTGATCTAGAGATGAGGAAAATGTTATCTAGTGTGGTGTTCCAAACCATTGCAAGTTCTGAGTTCCCCCCCCCCCCACACTAATACTAGATAACGAAGGTTTTAATTGATAACAGGACTACCTGAGCGTCTAGTAAACTTAAGTACCTAGACAGCAGGTATAACCCATGGAACATTAAGGCAATTTGACAAGTTCTTTTGTAATTTTATTGCAAACAAACGTATGTATAATAAAAAACTATATACAATTCCTTTTATTTTTCAATATTTCCTGTCTACAAAACCTAATAACCTGTGCAATACATGGCTCGTCTTGCCATATTAAACATGGTCTCAAAACATGAAGATATCATGGAGTGAGTGAACTGTATATGTAAATATCTCATTTTACAATACTATCCAACTATAAAAAGTTGAAATACTATTGCTGGTAAATATACAGTTAACATGGTCTTGATAAAATACAAGTTACTTACCTTGCACTATAAATTGGTCTGAAAATGAAGTGGTGATCATGGAACACTGCAGTAGCCCTCCTCCTTTATCCGGGCTGGGGACCGGCATGTTCAGTTGAACAAGGCGGAGTTACTACTGTGTATCAACTTCTAACTATGGTGCTGTTACTATTACAAAAATAAGTTACCTTTACCACCTCCAGGCAGCACCTTGTTGTGGGTCCACAGTCGGCCAAACAAACCTGGAATACAAATAGTTTTAGACAATGTTCATAAATTCCTTACATATAGACAATACATACTGTCAAGTGCTTTACCTGTTTGGTGGGGTTCTTGTCCTGCCAGCCAGCCTTCCACCTCAGCCAGCTGTTCACCAGCGACAGCCAGCCAGCAGTCCTCCTGAGCCGGCCAGCCTTTCACCTGAGATAACCAGCAGTTCACCTCAGACAGCCACACAATCTGAAAGAATTAAAAAGACCCTCAGGGTGTGTGGATGGGAAGAAGGGTGTGTGGATGGGAGGACGTCCCATCTACACACACTCACTTCCATGCACACACCCTTCCTCCCAGCCATACACCTATTCTTCCACCCACCTATCCGTCCCTCCTACCCACCCAACTCTCTCACCCAGTCAACCCTCCTACCCACCCACCCCTTCCCTCCCACCCACCCACCCCTTCCCCTCCAACCCACCCCCTCCCTCCCTCCCTCCTCCCCTCCCACCTACACCCCCTTCCCCGCCCACCCACCCCTTCCCCTCCAACCCACCCACCCCACCCCCTCCCTCCCACCCACCCACCCTCCTCCCCTCCACCCACACCCCCTTCCCCTCACTCACCTCCAGGTAGCACCTCGTTGTGGGTCCACAGTCAGCCACACAAACCTGCAATAGAAAAAGTTTTAGACAATGTTCATAAAATCCTCACATATAGACAGTACATATTGTCACAAGTGGGGCTCTTGTCCTGCTCCTGCCAGACCTTCGCCTCAACCATTCACCTGAGCCAGCCAGCAGTGCACCTGAGCCTGCCAGCAGTTCACCTCAGACAGCCACACAATCTGAAAGATTTAAAAAGACCCTCAGGGTGTGTGGATGAGAGGAAGGGTACTGTATTGAATTTGCATTCATTACTTTTTCATTTCTTTTTGGCAAGAACAATTTGTTTTAGGAAGGTACTATACAATACTTACATTTTAAATTCAAGGCCAGTACCACTGAAGACCCTACTGTAGCATGCAAGAAGGTTCTTGTTGGGTCTCCACATTCTCTTCAGGACGCTGAGCGGTGATTGTGACAGCAGTACAAGGGTCACTGCTCTCTCTGTTGTCTGGTGATTCACATGAAGTTGATACTGTGAAGCAAGTGGAAGTCAAAACATCACAGTATTTGATAAAGTCATCATCATAGGCCTTTCCTTGATGTTAGCTGTGGTATCAAGCAGTTCTTGAAAAAGACAAAATATACCAACCCAACCAAAACTAATGAACCTAATTTACAACAATTTAGTCAAGTGTTGGTTGATTAAATTTCCACAGATCTTTAAAAGTGCAGAGGTAAGACCCTCAAGGTATAATGTATATCACACAGCAATACTACTCTAAAAATTAACTTATCCAGTAAATACAGGGTGTTGGTGAGTTCACAGCCGACGGCATTTCACTTTGATTGTCACGAAAAAAGACGTGATAAATGTAAATACTATATAAATGAAAATATTTCTTTATACAAAGCGATATATTATTATGTTGATTATAGTCTTAAGCTCCTAGTAATACGGACGGTTTAAAAAAGGTGCGGTAAGCGCTTTTGAATGTTCCACCTGAATGACTAGTAAGAAAGGAAGCTTTTTTGGGAGGATGAGAGACCTTTATCTCCTAAACTATGATTTATTTTGTTACCAAATTTCATAAGAAACTATTTCATTGTAAAATATTAAGTTTACCAAATATGAATAATTATAATACAATTTTAGGCCCAAGATATTTCGTGCCAATATTAGCCACGTGACAATGCCTAGAACGATGCTAGATTTGCCACGTACTAGAAATTTTTTTTTCTTAAAACAGGCCACCAGTGAGGAAGTTTAAATTATATTGGTTTATCAGATCAGTCTCACTGAAATATGATACAAAATGAAAATATAATTTGGGTGCAAAAGTTATCACAGAAAAATGTAAAGTCAGGGTCAAAGGTTCGCTCCCTCCCAAGATGAGGCAGCACTGACCCCATCCGAGATACAACAGTTTGGGTAAGTCAGTTCAGAGCCTCATTCCCGTGACTCGGTTTCACCGCGGGGAGTGAACTTTCGTCTACAACTGTACTAAACACTTACAAATGTCATGCAAATTAAAAGAACTATTAGAATAAGGTGGACAGAGTAGCCGGAGCACAGACCAAAGTGATAAAGGAAGTAACAAACAAGATTTACACTCCATTAAAACTCCAATTCAGTAAATCATTGGATCAAGGTACAGCCAACGTCACCCCAGTGTACAAGAAGGGTAGAGAAAGTGCAGGAGAGAACTAAAGGCTGATCAGTCTAACATCACATAGAGTATAGTGTATGTAAATATAAGGATTAAATATTAAGAGATGTGGTGCCATCATCCTACACCTGACAAGGCACAACAGTTTCCTGGAGAAAATCCTGCCTAACAAATAGTCACTTTCCTTCAAGAGGTAACAGGGTACCTGGACCAGGGTCTACCAGCGGATGGGTTGTATATGGATTTTTGTAAGACGTTTGACAAGTACCACATGTACGACTAGCTTCTAAGATCCAAGCACAAGGCATCACAGGCAATATATTGAAATGAATGTACAGTTGGCTCAAAGGGTGGTATTAAATGGGGTAAATTCAATTTAGAAAAAGTTTCTATCCTAGGACCCACCCTATTTGTGACCTACATTAATGACATAGATGACAGTTTATTACCAGACTGTCAAGATTGTGGACAACACAAAGATGTTTGGGAAGACACCAAGTCAAGATGATGTCACAACCATGCAAAAAGATCTGCTGGCCCTGTGCCAATGGTTGCATGACTGGCATAGGCTTTATATCATTATATAATGTAAGACTCTGCATGTAGGGTACAACAACCCTAATCACAACTATTCTGTTAATAACACTTTCATGGACACTGTTAATAAGGAAAAGATCTAGGCATTGTGATAAACCCATCACTCAAGGCAGCACAACAAGTGGGGGCAGCAATGAAAAAAGCTAACCTAGATTTAAGAATTTTTAGTAGTACCTTCAAATATAAAGCTGAGAAAAGGCTCCTTCAACCTTATGAGTATCACGTAGGTCCCCAACTGAATCACTGTATTAAAGCCCAGACACTCTACCTCCAGAAAGATTCATATAAATGATGCAACACAGAGCGACAAAGATGACTCCTGAACTAAATCATCTCTGTTATCCACATAGACTGAGTGTCTAAGAACTAACAACTCTTCAGACAAGACACAATGTGGTAGATCACGTTGGGACATTCACAATCACGAAAAGGATGTTAACCTGGGCCATTTTTTATGATGTTATGCACCACCAACACGGGGGGACATTAATATAAGTTCACCAAGTTATCGTGCAGGAGAAACGTAAGGAAACACTTCTTCACACAGAGGCTGGTAGACCTATGGAACAGTGAAGAACGATGGAGGGACCCTACACAGGCCACTGGTCTTCTTCCCTCTGTATGGCCACCTGTAGTGGGTGGCCATTAGGTAAATAAGCTAAAAATAAGTTATGAAAATAACAATAAGTTATTGACTGCAATAAAACTTAAAAGGCAACTATGAACACCACAACTACACATTTGGAAGTACAGCTGATTTATTATTGTAGAGAGAAACTAAAAATATAAACTATATTTATAATTAAAATAAAAAGGTGTTAAAGCGTGCAGGTTACAAGATGTTTAGGCCAGGTAGGGTTAGAATAGGTCGGGTTGGGTTAGGTGAGGTGAGGTTAGGTTAGGTACATGCACTTGATCTATTAACTCAGATTAAATTAAGTTTACCAATTTTTTGTGACTTCGTGACACCAAATACTAGTCGAGAAGTGATTGGCAGTCCGATTTATTCATCTAGGACCATTATTTGACTTCATTCCGGCTACATTTGGGTAATTAGTCGGACCGGCCCTGGCGGGTTAGTCCAATATATTAACCAAATCTGGAATACCTATTGGGGTAAAAACGAATTTTAACCCTATTAATTTTTGTCAATTCGGCAACGAATTATTTCTTACTACAAACACCAATATAAACTACACTAATACCAAGGCAGCATAATATATAATGGCAGAGTTTATCTTAGCAATTGCCTTTCATAAAACATCTTCCCTCTAAATTTCCATTTGACGACGGAATAAAACTCTCGGTAACTACCGAGGCGGTGGTTAACCAACTCTCTAACATCACGTGCAACTTAATTATGAGAATAAAAATACCAACAACAATTTACTCAACACAGAGGACAGTAGCGACATAAGCTCGTGTTTAAATAACTTGTATAAAAATACTAAACTTTACTCACCAGATAACAGCCGGTCACCACACGTCCTTCCCTCACGGCTCACTCAGGCAAATGACATGCTAGTGACGTCACAATGGTGTGTTATACCAAGGAGGGAATATATAGAGAAACTTGGACTACATTCAATTAACGTTCAGCCCCGACTGCTGCGCCATCTTCTATTTAATTTTACCATAAATATTTAAGGTCATCATAGAAAACGTGTTATTGTCTAGAAGAGAACGAGCTTGTGTTTAGCGTAGACTCCTGTCATAACCCATATATATTTTTATTCTTAGCAGCCATTGCATAAATATACATGATTGTCTGCTTATACATTTATATATTTATTTATTCACGAACAATGATGTTTCTTAAATAAAAGAAGAGGCAATACCATGTTGTACAGTACACGAAATAACATAAATGAGGGACTTGCGTGGTGGATAAATATAAGTTAAGAAAACACCAAAAGGAAGCTGGCAGGTAGACCTAATCTTCATGCCGTCCACAAAAAGTAGAAACCAGTAATAAAAAGACTAAGTTTCAGTCTTGAACATATATATATATATATGTATATATATATATATATATATATATATATATATATATATATATATATATATATATATATATATATATATATATAAGGCCGAAATACACACACACTATAATTTCTTTAAATTTAAGACAGGATACATCTTGCTCACGCTTCCTACTACGATTGGGGAGGTAAACTTAAAACTTTGTGCTAGTTGACAACTGCAATCAAGCTGGGTGGAAAAGATAAGTGAAACCGGAGAAAAAAAAGAGAAATACATATTCGATTTGCTTTGTGTTGTAAATAAAGGGATATACTGTATATCCATCCCATTTAGAGTGTTGAGAAAGAAACATATGCAGTACAGCCCCAAGGAATACTACATTAGCATCCCAACTTGAAAAACAATGTAATCTAAACCTATAACCCAGAATGCAGCCACTGAGCCACGCAGGTATAAGTGCTGGCAACTGTACATCAGTGATATAATAAATTAAATTCACACCTGGATGGGTTAGACTAGACATTAAGAAATACGTACATTCACACACACAGACGAGTGAGATGCAAGATTTTCAGAAATTACCATTTTACATACGAATTCAGTTTTACTTAATAAATATGAATAAACATCCACTTCATTTTTACTCTCAATATTTAATGTGATCATGAAGTCCTGAATTAACACGGAGGAATTAATGAATAAAGCATATAACGAGTATTACACATCACTAGGCTGCTGCTGCGAGCCATTATTTAGTTCTGATGTCCCACGACAGTCACACTCACATATTTCTATTGTAACATCTATTTATCTTCTTTTTTTATGATTAATTATGATACCGTACCAGTGAATATACGTCCAATTCCTGAGGTCTTAGTAGTGAGTGACAAGTAATTGTCTAAAGAAAAGTGATAAGCTGATGATAAAATCTTCGAGTTACATTTATGCTTGGAGACGCTATAGGCTACTGACTGTAGAGTTTTTTTACTTTACTGTTAACCTCTTCACCACTGATCGGCTCGTTAGCCGTTTGGGCGATCGGTCACGTCTGTGTCACGCACTGTTGGCAAGTACTGGGCATGCACCGGCTCCTGAATGTACCTGAACCTGCTCCAAGTCTTGTCTTGAAAGAGCTCCGTTATTATTATTATTATTATTATTCTTGTTATTAATGTTATTATTATTATTATTACTATATTATTATTACATTATTATTACATTATTATTATTATTTCACTATTTTCCACAAAAGGTGACACAAAAAGCCTGAAGTCTTATTCATCCGTGTTACAGAACATGACAGGAATATTTCAGTGTTCAGTCACATTTCCATTATTATTCATTTATTCATTTTTCTTTTTAATATAAATATGTTGGAGCCCTGACGGAGTATTTTATTGTAGAGTAAGGTCGACGGTCAAATGAGAACTACAGTATATTCAATATCGGTGAAATGTGTTTGACGCGGCAGAAATACACATTTAAGTATCAGATTTGCTAATTAAAACAGTATATAATGCTTCATATACTAATAATGCCTCACAATTACGCTTAATTTAATAAACAAAAATCTGAGAGGGGGAGAGTGATTTAGTTTTAATTAAAAGTTTTACGTTAGTTTCATCAAACACACTGATGATAATGATCCACGCTCAAATGCTCACTTAAGGAAAATAACTTTATGATATAATGACTTTACAAATATTTATAATAACCTCATTAAAATTAATTTCCATAAAGACGATTTGTACAATAATCTACAGAAATAAATAGATGTCTCTCAGTCTTTCTATATTTATCAATCTATCTCTACTTATCTGTTATCGCTCCCTCCCTATTTGTGTGTAGGGCGCCGGATCAAGGAGCACAGAAACCTCAAAGGAAAAGGGTGAGGAAACAGGAGGGAAGAGAACAGGAATAAGGGGAGAGAAAGCAACAAGCAGAAGTTAAATTTACATCACACACACACACAGGAGTTGAACTGTATTTCCAAGTTAAGGTTAGGTTAGGGGAGTTAATCTTAAATTATAAATATAAGTAAACTGTGTAGTGACAACAGCAGGGGTCTGTTTAGTAAGTGGAGGCCACTTAAAAGAGACTCGTAGTCAATAGAAAATACTTAAGAGTTGATACAGTAAATAATAGGGCGGCACTTAGCTGACACAACGCCACGCACCAAGAGCTTTTAGTGTCCTTTGTTAGTGAGAGAGAGAGAGAGAGAGAGAGAGAGAGAGAGAGTAATTAAACAAAAACATAAAGAAAACAGACAAGGAAGTATAAACGAGCAGTGTGAAAGACAGACAGACAGACAGACAGACACAGCCAGCCAGACAGACAGACGGAAGTTGCGACAAATCTGCTTCACTGCAGTACACACCCCCCCCCCTCCCTTCCTCCCTCCCTGGGGCGCCTGGCGTAAGTGTTAATAACGCCAGACGCTGAGTAGACCAGGACAGTAAATTGAATGTGAAGACTTGGGTTCTTTCCCCTTCCACCTCCTCCTCCCTCCTCTTCCTTCTTCCTCCCACCTCCTCCTCTTCCTTCTTCCTCCCTCCTTCTCCTTCTCTAATATCATCCCCTCTCCTATTCCTCTCCCTCTTCCTCTCCCCTCCCCTCCCCTCTCACCTCCCTCTTCTCTTCCTAATAGTAATACTGTACACGCTGTAATCCAGGTGCTGTTATACCTCACCACTGCTGTTATTGCTGTTATGTGCTGTAATTACTCTCATATTGTAACTGCTGCCAGGGTGTTATTAATCATGCTGTCATGTTGTTATTAAATATGCTGTCATGCTGTTATTGCTGTCATGCTGTTAATACTATCACGCTGTTATTGCTGTCATGCTGTTATTGCTGTTAATACTGTCATGCTGTATCGTCCGCTGTTATTGTCCCCAGCATGACCCGCACTAATAACCCTTCATTAATGCTGTATGTACTGTAATGAAAGCTATGAATAACAAAATATATGTATATGAATAGGTAATCATACTCACTCATGTATGAATAATGAAGGGAGTGGCACGTCCATTTACAATACATACATGTGTACTTGTGTATAGTTTTATCGAGGTGAAGGGTGCGTACAGGTGATGGGCATACATACATACATACCTACATATGTAATGGGGGGACTTAGATAAAACATTTAGTTGTGAGTTAAAGTGAGGAAGTGTGGTACAGTGGCCGGTGAGTTATTTAACTGTAAATACGTTCTCAGGGGAAATCATTCTTAACACCAATTCTAAGTACAGCTATTCATTATTCACTCGATGACACAGACACATTTAATAGAACATTATATTGACGTTACTAGGCACTGACTCTCGGACACAAATGGATACACTTCCCACCGTCAGTAACTCACCCAATGGATCACCTGACAAAGACTCACGTGTGACCTGAGGGAGGCCCACCAGGCGCTGCTGGACTGTCTGCTGTGGGAGACTCTGCTAGCTGGAGACGCCGTGCTGGGGAGGGAAGTCTTCCTCCCGACGTCGACTAGTGACGAGGTGAGGGAACAGGGTGAGGGAGGGAGGTGAGGTGAGGTGAGGGGGATCACGTCAAGCCCCCCCCCCCCCCCCAGAGCACAGGGGTAAACCAGTATAGGCCTTATATACCAATTTCCCTTGTGGCCCAACCTACCTTAGCCTGTTCCCCCTCTATACTCGCCCCAGTCCACTCCTACACACACACGGACAGACAGACACATACACACACACACCAACACACACCTACACACACCTACACACAACCTCCCATCGTCCCAGTATAAGCAAATTCAGGTTTAGTTTTCAGCCAAATCCTTTACCACTGAACTTGACATACCAGACCACAAGTTGTCATTGGGACCTGAACTGACCTGAGCTGGCTTGGGAGGGAGGGAGGTTGATGGCTTGAAGCTGACGACACCAGCAATTAAATTCTGGTCCCACTTTCTGACGACGAGGGATAATACCTACCTAACTATATGTTGATGGAACCCCCCCCCCCCCCGCCCCCTCCAGGTGTGTAGGAATCAGCCACCTGCCTCATACCTGGTAATTTGGGCGACACTAAAACTTCCACGATAACTATTTCAGCTTAAAATACACATTACATTTTTTTTGGAGGATGGGAAGGAGTATGTATATAATTCAAGTGCTATTTTCCTACGACGTGTAAAGTTTTTTTCCCTAGGACGTGTTTAATATAACAGGTAATTCAAGTTAGATATTTATAGATTAATGATTTTTTAGAGGATGTCAGTGTGTGTGTGTGTGTGTGTGTGTGTGTGTGTGTGTGTGTGTGTGTGTGTGTGTGTGTGAGTGTGAGTGTGTGTGTGTGAATTATATAGATAGAGAGGGTAATAATTATGTTATATATAGAGTAATTACAGATCTTAATAACACCTGTGTATAATAATTGCAATATAATTAGTGTAAACATTACAGGTAAAACTCTTCATAATGGTAAAGTACTTAATTATAGCCCTTAGTAATTATAAGTTATATAATACAGGTATAAAATGTGATAATTATATAATATCAGGTAGGTATAGTACTTATTAATTACTGTATATCAGGTGAGTACTTAATTAACAACTGGGGGAGACTAAACTACCAATACACAGGTAAAATAGTAATTAACAGGGAGAGAGGTGAAGGTAATTATAGACACGAACAGGTAAATAACACTCATATACCTACCTGGCACACCTGCTCACGAACACCTTCCCTGACGCACAACAATCATCACGCCCACATCACCCCTCCATCACGCCCACACCCCACCATACAACCCCTTCACCCACACTATATAACCCCCTACCCCCATCACCGTCCCCAACCACACCGCCCGCCCCCACCACCCGCCCCCAACCACACCGCCCGCCCCCACCACCCGCCCCCAACCACACCGCCCGCCCCCACCACGCAGATGATCGCTACTAGAGTTCGCCTCCTCCTCCTCCGTTAGCCCTTTGTCTCCCGTCATATTTACGTCTAATCCAAATTTGTGCTGAGCCGTAAAAGATGGGATTGAAAACGAGTGCAAATAGGAGAGGGGAGGAGGAGAGGGAGAGGGGGAGAGGAGAGGGAAGGAGAGGGATAGGGGGGAGAGGGAGGTACTGTGTGTGTGTGTGAGAGAGAGAGAGAGAGAGGTTTAAGGATAATTTAGGTTAAGGTTTAGGTGAGGGGGTTAGGTTAGGTTACACACACACAATAAACCTCAGTAAACCATAAAGAGAGCTTAAGAGGTTTAATCCATCTTCGTGTGTGTAATTAAACTAATCAGTCGTTCGCTTAATAAAACCTTCAAGAGTTGGTTTATTTAAATACCTGAGACATCACAGAGGATTAATGGTTTAACCCTTTAAATTTGATGGTGTAACCCTTTTGAGGAGAAGGAAGAAATGGGTTTAACCTTTGAATTATTATGGTTTAAGCCTTTGAGGACGATAATTAAACCACCTGAAGGAGAATCACTTAATCCCTCGACGTCAAAGGGTTAAAACTCTTCATATAAATCATAAATATTGGATTTTTTCCCTTCTAATTTTTTTCCTCTGTAATATTTCCTCTCTCTGTAGCGCCTATAACAGAGACGTTAAGTGTGTGTGTTATTGGCCCCCCTTCCTCACCCCCTACCCCCCTTCCTCACCCCCTAACCCCCCTTCCTCACCCCCTACCCCCCTTCCTCACCCCCTAACCCCCCTTCCTCACCCCCTACCCCCCTTCCTCACTCCTTCCCCCTTCCTCACTCCTTCCCCCTTCTTCACCCCCTACCCCCCTTCCTCACCCCCTACCCCCTTCCTCACCCCCTACCCCCTTCCTCACCCCCTACCCCCCTTCTTCACCCCCTACCCCCCTTCCTCACCCCCTACCCCCCCTTCCACACCCCCTACCCCCCTTCCACACCCCCTACCCCCCTTCCACACCCCCTACCCTCCTTCCTCACCCCCTACCCCCTTCCTCACCCCCTACCCCCCTTCCACACCCCCTACCCTCCTTCCTCACCCCCTACCCCCCTTCCTCACCCCCTACCCCCCTTCCTCACCCCCTACCCCCTTCCTCACCCCCTTCCCCCCTTCCTCACCCCCTACCCCCCTTCCACACCCCCTACCCCCCTTCCACACCCCCTACCCCCTTCCTCACCCCCTACCCCCCTTCCACACCCCCTACCCCACTTCCTCACCCCCTACCCCCCCTTCCTCACCCCTCCCCTAACAACCGTACGCTCAAGACAGAAGCAAGGACTCACTATAACAACCTAACCTAACCTACGAGACAAAGATCAATTCAGAAATAGTCCCTAAGTGTCGCTCTCAACAGAAGGTCGTGAAAGGGACCTGTTTAACTGCCCAACTTCAACTCTCAAAAGGGTCCCGTACTCTGTCTCCTCTTAACGATGTGAGAACGCGTCTAATTGCCTCATTTGCGTCATTGGCAGTAGAATGGTTGTTCAGATAGTACGGCACTGTGATGGATACTTATTGGTTTGGTTTATACATACATACATACATACATACATACATACACACACACATACATACAAAGCGTTCACTAACAATGGCACAGCAGCGTCAAATGGTCTACTGATAACAATGTAACTTCGCTCTCAACCCTCCATCACCCCCCACCACCCCTCCATCCCTCCCACCACCCCTCCATCACCCCCCCACCCCTCCATCACCCCCCCACCCCTCCAACTCAAGGGCCTGGCCATATGACACCTTCTCTTCAACCTCCATTCTTCTCCGCTCATCCTATCACCCAACCAATTACAACTCACAGGCTCTTGGTTCCACGCCTCTGATTGGTCCACAGTAGCTAGAAGGCCTATTCACTCGACCAATAGGAAATTAATTCATATCTCCGTTAACAACTGCATTTCTGATATATACCTAACCTAACCTAACCTAACCTAACCAAGACCCAAATTACTCAACAGATTCCTACGTTAATATTTTATTTCTCTTCCTCAAAGTAACGTGAGAATATTTTCTAAACTTTCCAAACTTTGACAAAATCTTAAGGTTAACGGTAATTTTTCTGGTGAGGTGAGATGGTTGTGCTGACTAACACACACACACACGTTCCTCCTGTACACCTGAAGACGTTAATAATACCTTTTAAGACGCTGTTGATTAAGGCAGAAAATGAAGGTAAGTTATGGTAAAGTATCGTAACTACTGGGAAGGAAACTACAACAGCTATCGTAAGTCATTGTTGTAAGTGAACGTATCTAGTGATGGTTGTGGTGTGGTGGCTCGAGGTCAGCTATTACTGGCAGTAAACCTTTCCTTAAGAGTCTATAATGTCTTTATGTCTTGTGTTTATGTCTGTCTGTCTGTCTCTATGTGTCTGTCTGTCTGTCTGTCTCAATGCCCGACCACCTGACCGGACCTAGGTTCGATCCCCGGGCAGGGTGAAGCTGCTCAGCAGTACTATACAGTATTTGGATGTAAAGTGTATACTGTACTGGTAATTATTGTGTTTAACTTAAATCAATCAATCCGATGTATCTTTTTAGCTTCACTTCCTACACGACTTTGTGGATTCTGAAAACTGCCAGTAGTGTGTGTTGCTGATAACATATTCAAACAACTAACACATGGTAAATAGATTATCCTGGGAAAATGCAAAAAAAAATTCACAGTGAATCATTAACAACATCTGCAGTTTCTTAGCCTTGTCTCTCAAGTATAGTACTGTACAATGGTTTAACAGTAATAGCATCGACTTGCAAAAGTAATTACAATTTTCTAAAAGCCATTTGAACAAGTAATAATGCAGATATCAAATTTTGGTCAACAGGTCCTTAATCAGCATGTTCAGGAGTACCTTTACTGAGATTTTGAACAAAATCTATTTTTTGGCCGAAAATCCTGTAAGGCATAAGACTTACAATTTTTGTCATTTTCGGCCAAAAAATAGATTTTGTTCAAAATCTCAGTATAGGTACTCCTGAACATGCTGATTAAGGACCTGTTGACCAAAATTTGATATCTGCATTATTACTTATTCAAATGATGTAAAACTTTTGTCATTTTCGTTGTATGACAGTATGAAATATGATGATCTCAAAGCCCAACTGGAATTGGTTGTCAGTACCTATTCCAGTGACCTGGAAGCATCTGTTCTAGATGAGTTTTTGCAATTTAAAGACATTTTGTCTTCTGAATCTGACAGGTCAGTGACAAACATCTCCACTTTGCTGAGGTCCAAAGATGGTATTTTGACAACTGCCTTTCCAAACATTAGTATCTTGGTAAGAGTTTTCCTTACCATCCCCATAACAAATTGTGAAGGAGAGAGGTCTTTCTCTACTCTATCTAGGGTGAAAAATACCTGAGGTCTACCATGGGACAAACCACACTAAACTCACTTTCATTATTATGCATTGAGTCTGGCCTCCTACAATCCCTTGACACAAACAGTATCATTGACAAATTTTCCATGAAAAAAGTAGGAAGAATTTATTTTGAAATTCACAGTTTGCTGTACTTCATGTGCTTACAAAATTGATTATGCTTCAAGTTAATTGTATTTCTTTCATTATTCCCATATATAAGATGTACATGATATAGAACTAATTTGATGAAAGGTAATGATGTGTCACATTGTGTTGAAATTCTTATTTCTTACATTATAATATTATGATATTATGTAATATTTGATGACATTTGGCCATTGCAAAATAATTACAGTAAATCACTGTAGGTGCGCGTGATCTACGTATATGATATATATATCACAATGATATAGAAGATATAACACGATATATCCAAGCGCTTATGTGTAATATCCATATATCATGGGTGAGTATAGATAGTCTGTACTCACGACCTCACCAGCAAGGATCGAACCCTCGACTACTGGGTGACGAAAGCGCTTGGGAACTTCGTGTTTTCTTCTTTCCTTGTGGTTATCAGCATATACGTAGATCACGCGCACCTACAGTGATTTACTTGCATAATATATATATATATATATATATATATATATATAATATATATATATATATATATTGATTATTGAAACATGCAAACTTTTCTATAAATCTGGGGGCCCACTGATGAGTTTGGCCTGGGGCCCACAAGAAGGTAAATCCGGCCCTGGGTGAAACTATGGGCCCGTTTCTTTACGCCATTTGCCTCTGTCTATCCAACATTAATTGGGAACCTAGATGTTAATCGATTTGCGGATCGTATTCCGGGGTAATGGTTAGCCAGTGCAGATGGCGAGCTGTCCAGGCTATTCCTTGACACTGGGTCAGGCAGCTCGTTAACTCAGGGTGTGGTGGTGGTATTGGCAACAGCTTCTACACCTTAAACAAATTCACGCCTAGGTGGCCCTTGGGCGGCCATCCTCGGTACACGAGGGGCAACCATCATAGTAGTGGTCAGGTAAGGGAGCATACAGGTGGGTCATTACCACACACACACACACACACACACACATACACACACATGCCTACATCACACACACACACACATGCCTACATCACACACACACACATGCCTACATCACACACACACACACACACACACACATGCCTACATCACACCGTAATCAAACAATTTGTACTCACGGAAAATGTCAAGACGACCATTGGGGAAAATTATACTCAGGAAAACGACACAACCGAGCACTCGGGGAAATTACACACACACACACACACACACACACATGGGAGACCCTCCATCACACTGGTCATATATTGTACTATAAACCTTGTGTATCTCTGAGGTCTACATAACCTCTGTTTAAGTGATACTACAGTGACCTCCTTCCTGCTGATGGTGGTAGTCGATGTGGTTGGTGGTTGGGGTGGTAATTGTGGTGGTTGATGTACTAGGTTAGGTTAGGATGTCTAACCAATAGGTGAAATAAGCTTGGGTGTCTAATCTTCAGGTGGTCCATACCGGGTTGAGGGGATGCTAGGAATTACTGACGTGGGTAAGGAGGGGGTGGGGGGAGAGGTGAGGGGGAGGGGGGAAGGGGCTTGATGGAATGGGGGAGGGGACAATAGTGTGTGTGTGTGTGTGTGTGTGTGTGTGTGGAGGCGTGAGACCATCCCCTAACAACTGTAGCAGCTTCCGGGTGTTGTAAGTGGTGGAGAGGGATGGTGGAGAGGGATGGTGGAGAGGGATGAGAGGGGAGAGCATCAGTATACAGTATCATGAATGAGTACAGGTAAGGGTTTGTTTACCTCCCGTCCCCTGAGGCGTGAGGATAAACAATACAAGTCTTCCCGCTTATTGTGGGCGGGAGGATGGTCGTGTATAACGTGTTAGTGAGGAGTATCTAACCTGACCTGACCTGACCTGACCTAACCTAACCAAAGTAAGGGAGAGAAAGATGATGATTCTCCCAGCTGGTGAAAGGTGGGTGATCTATTGGGTGAGGTAGGTGGATGAAGGTGGTGGTGAGTGAGGCAGGTGTTGGTGACAAGTGGATGAGACAAGTGGGTGAGGATGGCGGGTGACAGGTGGATGCGACAACGTAGATAATCCACCCCCCCCCCTCCCCTCGTTAACCGTAGATGAGGAAAGTTGTACATCAAGAAGAGAGTGAGGGGTGAGGGGTGAAGGGTGCCTCCTACAGCTCACAGTAGGAGGGAGACAAAAGGTGTAGGGGGGTTGGTCACTACCCTCGGGACGCTAGAGGAGGCTGGGGGATGAAGAGGAAGGGGAGGAGAGGAAGAGTGGGAGGAGGAAGAGGAGGAGGAGGAGGAGGCTGGGAAAACAAGAGAATGAAGCGGGCGGGAGAGGAGGAAGAAGATGAGAAGAGGAAGGAGGTCTAGGGAGAGGAGGAGGCTGGGAAAGAAAGAGGAAGAGGTGGAAGAGGAGGAGGAGGAGGGAGAGACAGGTGGGTTGCTAGTTAAATAGTTTTTATATGGCAAAACAAAGCAGAGGTCCGCTGGGAGGAGACAGGTCTTTGATGTGCGGTAGAGGGCGGTGTTGACCTTACCGTACTGTCTGTGGTGGTGGGGTTAGGTCAGGTCAGGTTAGGTCAGGTCAGGTTAGGGTCAGGTCAGGTTAGGTCAGGTTAGGGTCAGGTCAGGTCAAGTTAGGTCAGGTTAGGTTAACACTGACAGGAAACCTTACCTTACCGTCAGTAGCTCCAACACTGTCTCGGGAATTAGACGGAATTGATAACTTATGTTACGTGAGGCAGTCATGTTAAGACACGTGGGAATGACTAGTAGGACATGTGGGAATGGGAATGACTAGTTGGACATGTGGGAATGGGAATGACTAGTAGGATATGTGGGAATGGGAATATCTGATTTGACATACGACACAGGAGTTCCCGTTAGGACATGGGTGTGATGGCAGATCCTGGTTGGACATGGGACAGAGACAGGTATGTAGTGCTGTCCTGTCTGTCTGTCTTCCTCCTCCCGTCTCCTCTTATTCATCCTTTCCTCCTTATCTTCCCCTTCTCTTCCTTCCTCCTCCTCCCTCCCACCAGTGCGTGTGTGTGTGTGTGTGTGTGTGTGTGTGTGTGTGTGTGTGTGTGTGTGTGTGTGTGTAACAAATAATAATAAAATACGAGAAACAAAATAAATAATGAAAATAAAATAAAAAATAAAAATAAGTCAATAAAAAAAAGAAAATAAACAGACAAAAAAATTTACAAAAATAATAAATAACTAAAAAACAAACAAACTAAAACTCACACATTAAAAACTACAAAAAATAAAAATAAATGACATACAGTATTCTACAAAAGACGCGTCTGGTACAGTGAGTTATAATACTGTTCTACATATTCAACAGTAATACATAATAAGACACACTACATAAATATACATATACGAATAATTACATAAAATACTTGTATCATGTAACTACTGTTTTGGCCGTGAGGGTGGGGGGGGGGGGGTGGAGGGGGGTGTGGGGTGGGTGGGGGATTATTATTATTAGTATTATTAACAATTGAGATATGTCTGTCTGTCTCTCTCTGTCTCTTCTGTCTGTCTCTCTCTGTCTCTTCTCTCTGTCTCTTTCTCTCCGGTATTTCCTCTCCCCACCTCTACCTCCCTGCTCCTCCTGCTTCCCCTCACCTCTCCGGAAATTTACCTCTCTTAAGACATTTCCCCTCTAAGACATTTCCCAGGACATTTCCCCTCTAAGACATTTCCCAGGACATTTCCCCTCTAAGACATTTCCCAGGACATTCCCAAGCTAAGACATTTCCCAAGACATTTCCCCTCTAAGACATGTGGCCTCTTGACCCAGAAACTAAGACAATTAAGACAATTAGCGGAGCCCAGGAACATTTTGGTCTGACTTAAGGAACAAAATGACAAACTTGGGAGAACTTAACCTCAGAACCTAACCTAACCCGACCTGACTTGACCTGACCTGACCTAACCTAACCTAACCCGACCTGACTTGACCTGACCTAACCTAACGTGACCTGACTTGACCTGACCTGACCTAACCTAACCTAACCCGACCTGACTTGACCTAACCTAACCTAACGTGACCTAACCTGACCTGACCTAACCTCCAACTTTGAGATAAATATTTAGATCTATTTTCCATGGTGATAGATAGTTCTCTCCACCAATGAGGGAGATGAGGTGGAGTGTGTTGGTGTGGAGGAACTCACTAAGAACCTGCCTTCAGAACCTCAGAGAACCATACCATCTAAACTAACGCCAGCACGAGCGATCAACAGCGTCTGGCATTTCCTTTCTCAACCACCCTCCCCTCCCCTTCCCCCCTCCCCTTTCCCCACCCCCCTCCCTCCCCCACCCCAGGATTCCCTCAAGCAAATCCACAGTAAGACTCTTATTGAAGCTTCGCCAGACGCACCTTTTCTCGCCCTTTTGCCAACACCGGCGGATCTTTTACTTCAGGAGTGCCAGGTCAGTTGCAGGAGGAGGGCGGGGGGGAGGAGGGGGAGGTCATTGGGGGTCACCTGCTGTCATCGTGAACCAGCAGGAACCAGCCCCATTAACCACAAACCCACCACAATCAACCACAATTCACTACCATCTAGCAAGAAGCAGTGGGGGCCAGGGGGGGGGGGGCAGGGTGGGGGGGAGGGGATAGGGGGGGGAAGGGGAGGGGGGACGTTGTAAGTGACTGCAGGAATCATTGCTAACGATTGGCCGCTGTAAAGATCTGGAGAAGCCATAAGCAATTACCCACAACGACCACAGGCTAGTATACTGCTGATGGAGAGAGGGGGTGTGGGGGAGGGTGTGTGGGGTGGGAGAGGGTGTGGGGGTGGGAGAGGGTGTGGGGGTGTAGAAAGGTATGGGGGTATGAGTGTTAGGTTCAAGTGTGATTGTGATGGTGTGCTAAAGTGTGTAATAAACGCAAAATGTGAGTGAGTGAGTGAGTGCGAGTGAGTGTGACAGTGAGAGTAGTTCCTCCGCCAGCTTTAGTTCCACACCCTCTCAAGTGTGTGTGTGTGTGTGTACAAGTCAAGTTTACCGGTGTATGTGTTTACCTGTTGTCTACACCTGTTAATAAGTACCTACAGGTGTTTATATGAGAGAGAGAGAGAGAGAGAGAGAGAGAGAGAGACGTTAAGAATGTAGGGACACGTGTAGGCAAGGTGGTGGTAGTGGTGTCAGTGGGCGGGTGGCAGGGTGGTGGTAGTGGTGTCAGTGGGCGGGTGGCAGGGTGGCTGGCTGATGCACTTTAATGTTGGTCGTCTAACCTTTTGCCCATGGCTGGTGGACCCCGACCTTACCGTCATCACAACCAGGGCAACTACGCACAGGTGAGTAACCACGCACAGGTGAGTAACCACGCACAGGTGAGTAACCACGCACAGGTGAGTAACTACGCACAGGTGAGTAACCACGCACAGGTGAGTAACCACGCACAGGTGAGTAACCACGCACAGGTGAGTAACCACGCACAGGTGAGTAACCACGCACAGGTGAGTAACCACGCACAGGTGAGTAACCACGCACAGGTGAGTAACCACGCACAGGTGAGTAACTACGCACACGTGAGTAACCACGCACAGGTGAGTAACTACGCACAGGTGAGTAACCACGCACAGGTGAGTAACTACGCACACGTGAGTAACCACGCACAGGTGAGTAACTACGCACAGGTGAGTAACCACGCACAGGTGAGTAACTACGCACACGTGAGTAACCACGCACAGGTGAGTAACTACGCACAGGTGAGTAACCACGCACAGGTGAGTAACTACGCACAGGTGAGTAACTACGCACAGGTGAGTAACCACGCACAGGTGAGTAACTATGCACAGGTATCCGCTGAGATAGGTTCCCCATCACCTACACGTGTCCCTACATTCTTAACCTCTCTCTCTCTCTCTCTCTCTCTCTCTCTCCTTGCCTTCACCAATACCGACCACTTCCCTCCAATATTTAACCCTCCATTACACATAATTACCCTCCACTTCCCTCCATTATGATAGCCCTCCTTACTTATTACCCTCCACTCTCCCCAGTACCCTCCACTGAACACAATTACTCTCCACTCTACTCCATCATACGCCACTGCCCTCCACTACCCCTCCACCAACCCTCCCCTCCCTCCACTACCCCTCCACCAACCCTCCCCTCCCTCCAATACCCCTCCACCACCCTTCCCTCCCTCCACTACCCCTCCACCACCCTCCCCTCCCTCCACTACCCCTCCACCAACCCTCCCCTCCCTCCACTACCCCTCCCTTCCCTCCACATGTTATACCCAGCATGAGACAGGCTGGAGAGGAAATTCCTTAAGGGAGAAGAGAATTTATGAGACATGAGCCTTACTCCCGCCCCGACAACATTCACTCAACATTTTTCAACATTCAACCACATTACTCACGCCCCGTCAACATTCACTCAACATTTTTCAACATTCAACCACATTACTCACGCCCCGTCAACATTCACTCAACATTTTTCAACATTCAACCACATTACTCACGCCCCGTCAACATTCACTCAACATTTTTCAACATTCAACCACATTACTCACGCCCCGTCAACATTCACTCAACATTCTTCAACATTCAACCACATTACTCACGCCCCGTCAACATTCACTCAACATTTTTCAACATTCAACCACATTACTCACGCCCCGTCAACATTCACTCAACATTTTTCAACATTCAACCACATTACTCACGCCCTTCAACATTCACTCAACATTCTTCAACATTCAACAACACTCTCACCCTCGTCCCGTCAACATTCTCACTAACATTAAAAACATTCACCTTACTTACTGTCTCCCTCACTCAACATTCTTAAACATTCTCACCAAACATAACAGTAAAACCTTTTAAAAACATTCACCCTAGGTAAACACGACGGCTGTAAGTCAGTAAACATTCACCCACTGTAAACAACATACCTTCTATAACGTAAATGTGTAAATATCGTCTTCTTCAACATTCGTAAACATTCACTGAAAAAAATGAGAACAAAAAATTCACTTTAAAAATATAAATTAAAAACAGTAACTTATACAAACAAACGAACATAAACAAACAAACATAAACAAACAAACAAAGACAATTTTATGTAGATATATAAACATTACACCAAATTAATGTAGAGTATAAACACATAACATAAACTCACTGTTATACTGTGTGTGTGTGTCTGTGTGTGTCTGTGTGTGTGTGTGTGTGTGTGTGTCTGTGTGTGTGTGTGTGTGTGTGTGTGTCTGTGTGTGTGTGTGTGTGTGTGTGTGTGTGTGTGTGTGTGTGTGTGTGTGTGTGTGTGTGTGTGTGTGTGTGTGTGTGTGTGTGTGTGTGTGTGTGTGTGTGTGCGTGTGTGTGTGTGTGTTAATTAGGGATACTCACCTGTCCTAGCTCACCTTACAGCCAGAAAAATTGAACAGGTGCTCAACTATCGTCAATTTTATAGCCTAACCTAACCTAACCCTCCACACCTTTATTATCTCAGGTATTTTATTTGATGTTACCAACGTCAGAGGCGGGTCAAAGGTCAGAGGTCACCCCCCCCCCACCTCTCACCTCCTCCTACCCCCCCCACCTCTCACCCCCTCCTCCTACCCCCCCCCCCCACCACCCCACCTCAACGTTGAAGAATTTTTTTGGTAAACAGATTAGTGTTTTGACATTTGTGGAGACGGTAGGTGTCTGTCTGTCTGTCTGTCTGTCTGTCTGTCATCTCCTTTCGTCTTCTCTCCCTCCTTCTTGTGCCTCTCCTTCTCTCATTCCTCCACACACACACACTGAAGGAGACAGTTTAGGAATGTGTGTTATTTTCTCGCTAAAAAAAGACACGGCTGGCGTCTGTGTGTGTGTGTGTGTGTGTGTGTGTGTGTGTGTGTGTGTGTGTGTGTCTGTGTGTGTGTAACTTAAAGAATAAATAAGCATTGTGTGGTTACTGATGTCTCTCACACACACACACACAATTAGCGTGTTCTATCCTTCTCTTCAATCCTTCTATCTCCTTTGTGATCTTCCCCCTCTCCCTCTTCCATCATTCTCCGCTGATATATATCCTCTCTCTCTCTCTCTCTCTCTCTCTCTCTCTCTCTCTCTCTCTCTTCCCTCTACAATGTCTCCCATCATCATCCATCTCTTTCTTTCCTTCCTCCCCCCCCTCCCTCCTCCTCCTGCATCACTCCCCTACCATTACCTCTCCTTTCCCTCCCTTTATTACCCTTACCTTTCTCTCCCTTTTCCCTCCCTCCTTCTTACTTATCTCCCTTATCTTCTCTACCAAACCCCCATTATCGTTTCTTCTTCCCTCATACCTACCTTATCCTTCCTCTCGATCCACCCACCTCGACTCTCCCCCCTTGACTTTCCCTCCCCTGTCCACCCTTCCCTACCCCCCACCCCACCCCCCTCCTTCAGCGGCGAACTCAAAGCGACGCTCAGTAATTGTGGAGAGCTCCTAATGGCCTGCTTGAGTTGGCGATATTATTTCCTGGAAGAACTTATCTCCGGGGGTAAAGTTATCTCTGGGGGTAAAGTTATCTCCGGGGGTAAAGTTATCTCTGGGGGTAAAGTTATCTCCGGGGATAAAGTTATCTCAGTGGTGGGGGTGAGGGAGGAGATCTCAGGGGTAGGGGGGTGAGGGAGGAGATCTCAGGGGTAGGAGGGGTGAGGGAGGAGATCTCAGGGATGGGGGTGAGGGAGGAGGTTATCTCAGGGGTAAGGGAGAGAGGGGGCGCTTCTTTTGACGTGATAAATGGCACTTTATGCAAGTGTGTGCTGACGGCCTGTTGTAAACACACACACACACACACACACACATACAGTCCTCACGCCTTGCTGTCCTCCCGTCACGGCCTCGCTCCCTTAACGACCTAACTACACTATGCAGGTCCCCCTCAGTGTCAGGTGGTGTACAGGAAGCGTTGTAGAGAGCGTGTAATATGTGGACGCCGACACGCAATACAAAACTTGGCGCACACAAACGCAAGATCCGCCTCTAGCATCCTGGTATTGATCTGGTGAAGAGCGTTCGGATCCCTGGCCGGCGTGACACGACTTAGGGGGCCTGAGTGTCGTCCCTTCGTCGGGTAAGTGTTCGTCACTGGCTAGTTTCTAAGCTCCTTTTGATGTATTCTGGGTGTAGGTATTCTAGGTGGGTTGTGGGTATTGTTGTACGAGTGGGCGTGCGTGGTGTGGGCGGGCGGGCGGGGGGAAGGAGGAGGGAGGGCAGGGGGGGGGGGTTGTGAGGGAGCAGCCAGGCAGGCAGCAGCAGCAGCTTCAGTATACGGGTGCAGAGGACAGCGCACGGTGGGATGCAGCGCTCTTTCTCACACGCCACTTTCCTGCTGGCGTTGGTGGTGGTGCTGGGGTGCTGCCACGCCTCCACCACCCAAAGGTCCACGCCCACGACCCCACCCCTCTCCACCACGCCCACCACCACCCTGCAGGATGACAACGACACCGTGGATGATGTGACCACGGCCGACACGCTGGCTCTGTCTGTCACCTCCAAAGCCACAGCTGGGGACGTCCTGGAGGAGGTGAGCCGCCTCCTGGACAAGCTGAGGGAGGTGGCGTCATCCATGCAGGAGGCGAGGGACGAACACGAGCACCTGGCGCAGGCCGTCGCCCAGATCACCACGGCCGTGAAGGACATGGGTGAGAACAACCAACACATCAAGAAGAAGGTCCGCAAGATGTCCAAAGGTCTTAAGCGGAACTCCCACAACCGTAAGATCAAGGACGGCCTCAAGTCTCTCCAGCGGGACCACCAGCGCATCCTACACGCCATGAGTCTCAGCGGCATCAACATCACTCGCCTCCACAACCACACCCGTAAACACAACCTCACCCACCCTCACCCACCTAACCACAAGAACCAGCACGGCCGCAATCGCAAGAACCACGAGTCTACCGCCAGCGTCGAGGTCACCACCAAGTCCGTGCTGGCGGCCGAGACCCACGAGGCCGCCAAGAACCTCCACCAGGAGTCCAAGGAATCGACGGCCGAGGAAGACCCCGAGGCCACCGACAACCTCATCCCCGAACTGGTGGTGGACCCCCCCAGCGCCACCGACCCCCCGCTGCCCATCGACTGTACCGAGGTGATGCAGCGAGGCAACTGGACCAGCGGGATCTACCTGGTCCAGCCTAAGGGTCTCCAGCCCATGAAGGTAAGACAAAACGGCTCCTATTTGTAAACACTCGTCTGGCCGCCGCGCCGTGACCACCCGTGAAGGCGCGACACACACACACACACACACACACACGGTGAAGGCGACTCATAATAAGAACAGCCGTTTTTAATACAGTACAGTGATCCCAGCTGTTACTGACCATCAAGGTAAGGCAATGGATAAATTCCCTCTTTGTCTTCCCGCCAAAACAACCAATGTAAACAGTCTTCCCGCCAAAACAACCAATGTAAACAGTCTTCCCGCCAATGTACACAGTCTCCCCCCCCTATGAAACAGTCATGAGTGTAAGATAACAACCACAACAACAACAACCACAACAACCACAACAACAATCACAACAACCACAATCACAACAACCACAACAACAACCATAACAACAACAACAACAACCACAAGAACAACAACCACCACAACAACAATCACAACAACCACAAGAACAACAACCACAACAACAACAACAACCACAACAACAACAACAACAACCACAAGAACAACAACCACAACAACAACAACAACCACAACAATCACAACAACCACAACAACAATCACAACAACCACAACAACAACCACAACAACAACAACCACAACAACAACAATCAGAACAACAACAACAACAACAACAACAACAACAAACAACAACAACAACAACAACAACAACAACAACAACAACAACAACAACAACAACAACAACTTCCAAACACAAAATCTCTTTCCCAATTAAACGTAAACAGACAAACAAGCAAACACCAACTAAAAGCAACAAACAGACACAAACAATCTTACCTCTGCCACAGTTAATTACGGTGAGACAAACAAACAAACAAACTGAGGTGTAAACAAAAATATTAAGGTGATGCAAACAATTAATACCTGGATGTACATTTGTAAACACACACACCCCCCCCCCCCCCCCGTATTTTCCCTCACCTGTCTTATTACAAGTTAACAGACAGACAGACAGACAGACAGACAGACAGACAGACAGGGAGACAGACAGACAGACAGACAGACAGACAGACAGACACTGGATGTATTCTCCCCAAATATTCGTTAATCGTGTGACATGGCAGACAAAATTAGTATAAATATCCTCCCCTTTATTCACCCCAGAGACAGGGGAAAGTGAGGGGAGAATACAAACTAATCACCCCAGAGACGAGGGGAGGTGAGGAGAGGGGAGGGGAGAGAGAACAAGTCACCCCCAGAGAGAAGGGGAGATAGAAGGAGGAAGTGTAGAGGAAGAGGGTAATAATCACCCCGGACAAGAGGGGAGACGAAAGGAAATGAGGGGAGGAAAGAGGAAATAACCACCCCAGTTTCCACCCCACAAACAAGTAAGAAGGGAGATGAGACAGATGGGAGAGGGGGAGACAAACGGGGAGAAAAGGAGGAAAATAATCACCCTATTTTTCACCCCAGATATAGAGGGGAGGATAAGTGAGGGAGAATAAGCAAAACACTTCACCCCAAAGAATATATGGGGAGATAACGGAGAAATTAAAGGAGAAAGATGAAATTAATCACCCCAGACTCAGGAGGTGGAGACAGGGGAGAGAAATTATCACCCCAGATTCGGGAGGGGAGACAATCTGGGAGATAAGATACGAGAGAGACTGGGGAGAGGAATAATCACCCCAGACTAAAAAGGGGAGAGATAAGGTGGGGGAGATAAGATACGAGGGAGACTGGGGAGAGGAATAATCACCCCAGACTAAAGAGGGGAGAGATAAGGGGGGAGAGATAAGATACGAGGGAGACTGGGGAGAGATGATTAAGCACCCCACTTAACACCCCGGAGTCATTGAGAGAGGGGAGGTGTATTAGTTTGACTACAGTGACGTCCACTTGATGTGTGTGGAATGTGTGTGTGTGTGCGTGTGCGTGTGTGTGCGTGTGTGTGTGTGCGTGTGTGTACTGTGACCTTCAAGTGTTGGTACAGTAATGTGTGGACGGAGAATTAGCCAACTCGTGCTCTGATTGGTTGGCCGGGTGCCACGGGTCGCGACGTCATGTCATTCCGTGGGTGTGACTGGTTAATCAGGATATTACCTCTGATTGTTTCTGACAGTCTTACCACTAGGAACTAACGAGTGTCTGATTGGCTGTGATTGTGTGTCGTAGTGCTGACGTCACATTAAGAACCAGTGGTCTGATTGGCTGTGATTGTGTGTCGTAGTGCTGACGTCACATTAAGAACCAGTGGTCTGATTG
>CAUDMG010002163.1:97500-112500 GCA_958450375.1 Homarus gammarus
CTAGTAGATTCTGATAGTATTAGTAGTAGTGGTGGCAGAGGTCAAGCACTGTTGATCACCACGCTTACCAATCACCTCACACACACACATACTTGGTTGGGTTAGGTTAGGATTACAGGTAGCTAGGTTATGCATGGTTAGGTTAGGTTCACCATTAGTGGCGTAGATCAGGTGGTAAATTCACTGCACCGTCGTTACAATTTATACTTGGCTACACTGACCGAGTGAGTAGTGGAGGCGAGGCAAGACCTGGTCCTGCAACACGGTGGAGAGCCCTTGAGAGTCTCCCAGGCGTCTTGGCTGTCAAGGAAGAAATCACTCGTGTTTGCATGAAATAAATATTAAACTCCGTCAATAGAAATGCTGGCCACGACACACGATACGAAAAAACATACATTTATAGACTTGTGGTGAAAATTCTTTAGACTTGTGGAGAAAATTCCCTAGACTTTAATAAAAAAAACTTAGCCTTGTAATACAAACTACAAGCAATTCAGGAACAACTGCCTCTGGTTACGAACTCTCCACGATAAAACAACAAAATATCCCTACATCCTACCCTAAGATACAAGTTATTATATGTTGTCAGAATATATCCAGTTTATTAATCTTCCTCTCCTCATTTTTCTCTGTGAAGGGGAAAGATTAATGGCCCATACTACAAAAAATACGACAAACAGGACTCCAAAGTATATTTTTCTTCCACTACACGACCCGAAGCTAAGAATAAACAGCTCTTGGTTAGGTTAGGTTAGTTTTAGGTGTCGTCCGAGGGTGAAAAATTAAATTGGTTTCCTGCGGTTTTATTCATTATTCATGGGACAAATTCTGACAGGAGGAATTTACTATTGTACAGTCTATTTTTTTTTTTTTTTTAGTTCAGATCATATGTAGTTATTGGGAAGTTGTAAACAAATGAATAAAAAAAATACATTGACAGAAAAAAAAATATTGACGACAATAAAATCCAAAACAATAATATCACACAGGTTGTTGGTTCAGAAACACGAAAATAACAACACCACTGCCACCACTGCCACCATTACCACCACTACCACCATTACCACCACTACCACCACTGCCACCATTACCACCACTACCACCATTACCACCACTGCCACCATTACCACCATTACCACCACTACCACCACTGACCACCACTGCCACCATTACCACCACTGCCACCATTACCACCACTGCCACCATTACCACCACTACCACCATTACCACCACTGCCACCATTACCACCACTGCCACCATTACCACCACTACCACCACTGCCACCATTACCACCACTACCACCATTACTACCATTACCACCACTACCACCACTGCCACCATTACCACCACTACCACCACTGCCACCACTACCACCATTACCACCACTACCACCATTACCACCACTACCACCATTACTACCATTACCACCACTACCACCATTACTACCATTACCACCACTACCACCACTGCCACCATTACCACCACTACCACCACTACCACCATTACCACCACTACCACCACTACCACCATTACCACCACTGCCACCATTACCACCACTACCACCACTGCCACCACTACCACCATTACCACCACTACCACCATTACCACCACTACCACCACTACCACCATTACCACCACTACCACCATTACCACCACTACCACCATTACCACCACTACCACCACTGCAGCCAGTTTTGTTTACCTTTCACGAACGCGAGAGATACGAGCTCAAATAATTCTCGCTAAAACATATGTACATATTTTGAAGCTCCCGGTCGTGTTTATTTTTTTCCCAGGGGCGTAAAATGTGTATAGATTCAGCTTGGCATTTACAGGTTTAGGAACAGATTAAAAACAACGACAGAGTATTCAAGCGCGCGGTGTTGATCTCGTAGGAGTTATAGTCATTGGGTAGTGACCGTATCCCCTCCCCTATCCCCAGTGACGTCATACATTTGCGTTCGTTCACCAGCTAAATGTCTGTCTGTCAATTTGTTGTGTCTTAGTATGTTATGATATGGATATTATGGTAGTGTTAATAATAGTGGTATACTTAGAAATAAATCCTAAAACAAGTGAAATAATAATAATAATAATAATAATAATAATAAAATTCACGTGTCATACCTTGCACATTTTATTTTTAATTTTTCTCCGCCAACACAAAGTTCCCTCATTACTTAAAGCGAGATGCTACTAATATTTGAATTTTTTTTCCCCTCTCTCAAGTTTCCAGAAAAACAATTAAAAATTTTCCCTGGAATGAGAAAATTTCGGGAGCCAACAAGAACTAGGGGAAAAATTATATATATATCTGATGGGGAAAATTACAGGAAATTACTATTAGCCAACGTCATCCACCACTGTAAACACAACCACCCCCCCCCCCCACCCCCCCTCACGACCACCCCAACCCTCTCACGACCACCCCACCCCCCCTCACGACCACCCCACCCCCTCTCACGACCACCCCACACCCCCTCACGACCACCCCACCCCCTCTCACGACCACCCCACCCCTCTCACGACCACCCCACCCCCCTCACGACCACCCCACCCCCTCTCACGACCACCCCACCCCCTCTCACGACCACCCCACCCCCCTCACGACCACCCCACCCCCCTCACGACCACCCCACCCCCTCTCACGACCACCCCACCCCCTCTCACGCCACCACCCACTCACCCCCCCTCTCACGACCACCCCACCCCCTCTCACGACCACCCCACACCCCTCACGACCACCCCACCCCCCTCACGACCACCCCACCCCCTCTCCAAGCTGGCCGCCCACTCGGGAATTTCCCCTAGATACCAACCCTAGGGGAATTTAGCTGTACCTACGGATGTTATCGATGTTTATGAGCTAATAAATGTATATACAAGTTATTGATGTTTATATATATATTATATATTATGTTTCTTTGACTTTATTGTAAAAAAGAAGGGGAAGGAGGAAAGATAGGCTAGGAAAAGGGGAGAGGGAAGGATGAAAGGAAGGAAGAGGGGGAAGAAAGGAAACAAGAAGGGTAGAAAAGAAGGAAAATGAGAGGGAAGAAGCGGATAGATCCCAGAGAAGAGGGAAAGATAGAAACGTGAGAGGATAAAAGGGGAGAGAGATAGATGCCGTTAACCACAACACAGCTTAGTGACGTTAGATACCCACAAACCACCACCACCACCACCACACACCACCACCATCACCACACACCATCACCACCACCACCACCACCACCACCACCACCACCACACACCATCACCACCACCACCACCACCACCACACACCACCACCACCACACACCATCACCACACACCATCACCACCACCACCACCACCACCACCACCACCACCACCACACACCATCACCACCACCACCACCACCACCACACACCACCACCACCACACACCATCACCACCCACCAACACCACCACACACCACCACACACCATCACCACACACCATCACCACCACCACCACCACACACCACCACCACCACACACCATCACCACCACCACCACACACCATCACCACACACCATCACCACCACCACCACCACACACCATCACCACCACCACCACCACCACCACCACCACCACCACACACCACCACCATCACCACACACCATCACCACCACCACCACCACCACACACCACCACCACCACACACCATCACCACCCACCAACACCACCACACACCACCACACACCATCACCACCAGCCGTCACCAACAAGGCTTCATTATACACCATTGTCCGGGGTTGATGTAGATTATTCAAAACATTCTAAAAACGTCAACAACAAAAATATGCTAATGAGCTTAATCAAGTCCCGTTGTGGTCGTGTTCAGGTGAGTAATATTTGCATCTTGATGTAAAAGAAAAACCTGAAATGATTTAGTGATTTGTTCAGGAATAAAGACACACCATTTGGCTATCGTGTATGGTAGGGGGGGGGGGTGTACAGTGTGTGTGTGTGTGTGTGTGTGTGTGTGTGTGTGTGTGTGTGTGTGTCGGTGTGTGTGTGTGTGTGTGTGGAGGGAGACACAGGAATCATAGCTGAACAACACACACATTAACCTCGACCCACTGAGTATTGGCGAGCTACCCCCCCCCCCCCCAACCCTCTCTTAACTGTAGCCTTAACAGTTGAGTCTCAGTGCAGTTTCGACGCCATTTTGACTGCCAGATTGATGACCTAACCTAACCTAACCCCCACCAGGTAGCATTAAGGTGTTTAATCATCAGGTAAAATAAACTTGGGGGGGGGGGCTAACCTTCAGGTGCTGGTCCAATTTAATATGTTCTCACACCTCCAATTAAGAGGAGGAGCTACCTGACGAGGGAGTGGGAAGCCTCTGAGAGTTCCTGATGGTGAGGGGGATGCTGATGTTATTGTTGTTGTTATTACTGATGTTATTACTGATGTTATTACGACGGCAAACACAAGATGTTATTGGTTATTCTGAAGAGAAAGAGAGAGAGAGAGAGAGAGAGAGAGAGAGAGAGAGAGAGAGAGAGAGAGAGAAAACTTCGCCTCTCACCAACATTACTCTTGTGGTTCAGAGTTAAGTCCTTCAGGTGTCGCCATGCATACACAACTACCACCATTACCACCACTACTACCACCATTACCACCACAACTGCCACCATTACCACCACTACTGCCACCAGACTACAAAATGATGCCCCGAAAAAGGCAAGAATGAAGCGAACACACACACACACACACACACACACACACACACACACACACACACACACACACACTCTGTTAGGTTAGGTGACAACAGAACTTCAGGTGTGACGTCATACAGAGCTTCAGGTGTGACGTCATACAGAACTTCAGGTGTGACGTCATACAGAGCATCAGGTGAGACGTCATACAGAGCATCAGGTGAGACGTCATACAGATACTTATTTCAATCCCATTTCGCGAGTGGTGAGAGGGAGTGAGTGGGGGAAGGAGGGAGGGGTAGTAGGAGGGGAGAGAGGGAGAAGAGAGAGGGAAAGATGCAGAGGGGTGAAGGAAGGGAAGGAAGGAGGGAGAGTGAAAGGAAGGGAGAAGGGAGAAGGGGGCGGTAGGCAAGGAGTAAAACACCTCAAATATTGACACTTAACTCACGCCTCAGCTCCTCTCTCTTGTCTCAGCACAACCCTCAACACACACTTTTATTTGACTCTTTTCTGTCCTTTTTTTGTTGTTTTTACTTTTGTGTTTGTGTGTTTTCTCTCTGGTAGTACGCTGTGTCTTCTTCTTCTTCTGCTTCTTCTCTTCTTCTTCTTCTTCATCGTCTTCTTCTTCTTCTTCTTCTTTCTTCTTCTTCTTCTTCTTCTTCTTCATCTTCATCTTCTTCTTCTTCTTCTGCTACTTCTTCTTCTTCTTCTTCATCTTCTGCTTCTCCTCCTCTTCCATCACTACCTCCTACTCCTCTTCCCCCTCCTCCTCTTCCCCCACTACCTCCTACTCCTCTTCCCCCTACTCCTCTTCCCCCACTACCTCTCCTCCACTACCACAACAACACAAGAATCGAGGAAAAATCTACACAGCCACACAATTTGGTCTCCTAACTACGATACCATTTAACCTAACAGACGATACTTGGAGGCCATGACAACGATACTCTAAACTCAAACTCAAAATCACTTAAAATACTCTTAATAATTTTAATAAACACGGACAAACTACAATAATAATCCATGTACGATAACCCAAAAGGTATAACAACTCCTCCACTTCAGTACGATAACTCCAATAACAATATCAAACGTCACGACATAAACAAACAAAAACGCATCAGGCACGACAACCCCTCCCAAGTACAATAACAATCCGCTTCATACGATAACTCTGTTGGCTCGGACGAAGCTATTATATAATAAATTGGTGTATGTGTGTGTGTGTGTGTGTGTGTGTAGGTAGAGGTAGAGGGAGAGAGAGGGAGAGGGAGAGAGAGGGAGAGAGAGAAGAGCGCAAAACAAGTTGATGCGCGGGGAATGTCAACACGGAAGGACGGATAGATTGTTGACATGGCGGCCACCAGCACTCCTCGTCTCCCTATAACGTGTCTTCTGTTGCCTTACCGCTGCTACGTCTGGCACCTAACCTAACCAAACCTGACCTAACCTAACCAAACCTGACCTAATATAGCCCAGCATAGCCAAAGGTATTCAGGGTGCCGTTCGTAATCAAGGGGGTAATTATCGTACTCAAGAGACCATTATCGTACTCAAGATGTCGTTATCGTGTTCAAGAAGCCATTATATCGTACTCAACAGACTATTATTGTACTCACGAGACCATTATCGTACTCGAGGGTTCGTGATAGTACTAAAAAAATTTACTCCGAGTGAGAAATATGACACAAGAACCACCAGATAAACCGCCTCGGTGACAGGGGCCATGCGTCAATAATTCCGGGTCCCATTATCGACAAATGATGATAATAAAGAATAAAAATGACGTTATTAGGGATGAATAACAGTAATTGGACAGTCATTAACGCTTAATTACAGTAATTACACCTGAGAGATGTTGGGAGTGGTAGGATAAATTGTGCCGAGCCAATCACAGCGTCGGAAACTATAAAGGTTAATGAGCTGCTCCTATCACAAGCCGCAAAAAACTAAGTGCGGGTTGTGAGTCGACCAATCATAGTGCAGGGAATTGTTTCTGGGGGTGACTTCGACCAATCACAGGGCTCAGAATGGTGTCTAAGGATGACTTCGACCAATCACAGGGCTGAGAATGGTGCCTAAGGATGACTTCGACCAATCACAGGGCTGAGAGTGATTTCTGAGGCTGTCAGGTTAATCAGTTTGAAGTTAATGTTACCTGTCTGGTTACAATGTCCTGGTGGGCCCCAATCTAAACGGGCCCTAGACCTAACCTAACCCTAACAGACAGACAGACAGACAGAGAGAGACAGACAGACAGACAGACAGACAGTGGGGGCCCTCAGCTCTGAGTAGTATTATCCCACAGTCCAAATTTGCATGTTCTTTCATTAGCCCGCCCAGCCATCCTGAAGGTGGAGTTCTCACTGTCACCACGGCCTCACTATCACCACTCACCACCACCACCACTCACCACCACTCACCACCACCACTCACCACCACTCACCCTCATTCACCACCACTCACCACCACCACTCACCACCACTCACCACCACCAACAGTAACTATTTCTATAACCTAGACACAAATTACACTCAGTATTTACACAAGACTACAGATATTGCAACATGAATCATTTGTCGACCTTTACACGGTAGAGAAAATGTTGCAGAGGCAATAAAGACAGAGTAAAGCTTGCAACAGGCTGCAACATTTATATGAACACCGTCGTTTGCTGTTCTCTGAGGGGGGTGTACATGTGTGTGTGTGCTGTGAGGGTGTGTGTGCTGTGAGGCTGTACATGTGTGTGTGTGTGTGTGCACTGTGAGGGTGTACATGTGTGTGTGTGTGTGTGTGCACTGTGAGGGTGTACAGGTGAGGGTGTGAGGGTGTACATGTAACCTAAATATGTAACCTGAAAAAACTACATATAAAAACTACATATAAAAACTACATACATTTCCAATAACAATACCAACACACACATACCTTCCATCCTTCAACAATAAATAATTTCCATAAAAAAAAGTTCCTATTTTATTTCACTTATTTTTTTAGTTACTTTCAGATCAGTAACAAAAAAATAAAGTCATATTTTTTGTGTATAAAGAGTTCATAATTATGTAACTTATCCTGAATAAAACTCAAAGTCGATTTACTATGATATAAATGTATGTATGTATGTATGTATGTATGTATGTATGTATGTATGTATATATTAACCCATACCTCACCTTACCATCTTGTCTACCTTTAATTAAACAAACACACCTGAACCCATACCCTACACCTGAACAATAACAATAACAACAATAACAACAATAACAATCCCATTACCATCTCCAACACGTTAATTTACCTGAGTGTAGAGGAGAGGTGCAATTAACACAAGAGACGATGGTGTCAACAGGTATCTTAACCCCCCCCCTACTAAACCCCCCTCCCACCCCACCCCCTATCAACCCTCCCCCCCCCCCCCACCTAACCTAACCTCCCTTGGTGATATTTATTCTCCTCTAGTAATGGTACTCTGAGTCTGCCCAGTGTCTATCCTCGTCTCTCGTTAAGTACAGTACACACACACACACACACACACACACACACACACACAGTGACCTTTGACCCTCAAGGCTTCATGATATTATACTGTGACCGGGGTGAGGGGAAGAAGGGGTGAGGGAGGAAGGGGTAGGAAGGGGTAGGGGAGGTAGGGTGAGGGGGAGGAGAGAGGGTTGGGGAAGGAAGAGTCAGGGAGGAAAGGTGAGGGAGAAGGAGAGAGGGAGAGTGGGAGAGAGGGAGAGTGGTTTCTGCCTCTCATCACTAAAATACATTGACTAGGTTCATCCTGGCATTAAGACAACAGTAATTAGCAGACATAAACACACTTAACACTGGCACTACCTGGCACTAGAAGATTACCTTAATTACAAAGCCTTCGTCGTTAATAATGTGAAGAGACGAAATCTATATAACCCCCCCCCCCCAAACCAGCGAGTACAGGTGTGTATAAAGTAATTCTGTCAGGTAATATTATGTAGCATCACCCCTCACCCCCCCACCTCCACCCCTCTCACCCCTCACCCCCCCCCCCACCTCCACCCCTCTCACTTTTCTTCATCTCCCCCTCTCTAGTTTTCACCCCCCCCCCCTCTCCACCTCCACCCCTTCATCACTATTTTGTACCAAGGTAAAGAATTATTTCCAGGTGTGTTTGTGTACAGGTGAGGTCAATTATGTACAGGTGAGGTCAATTGTGTACAGGTGAGGTCAATTGTGTACAAGTGAGGTTAACAGTGTGTCTAAGGAACCAAAAATCACGTGTCTTGTCATCTGTAAATATGTCAGTCAGTCAGTCATAATAGGCATCCATATAGCTAACTGACGCATCTAAAAACAATGTCAACTATGTATGTATGTATGTATGTATGTATGTATGTATGTATGTATGTATATATAAGGCACTACGTATATATATAAAATCCCGCTGAAAATACCAACAAAAAAAATATTCAAGCTTTCATCTGTTTCACCAGCTCGTAAAATTTCGGGTGTAGGCAGGTTGGCCCGGTCCAGTGCAGGCAGGTTGGCCCGGTCCAGTGCAGGCAGGTTGGCCCGGTCCAGTGCAGGCAGGTTGGCCCGGTCCGGTGTAGGCAGGTTGGCCCGGTCCAGTGTAGGCAGGTTGGTCCGGTCTGGTTATAGGAATTCCGAAATATTTTTTTTTTTCGATTTTATTAATTCTGCTGGATGGAATCTCGTTTTATTTTACAGTGTGTGTGTGTGTGTGTGTGTGTGTGTGTGTGTGCCGCCATTTTCTATTCAGTAATAATTTAACACGCCAGACTGGTGATTAAAGTGGCTTAATGACCTAAATTAATAGACCGTAGCGCACCTGGACATAATTAGTGCGTTAACCTAATTAAGTTAATCTAATTTTTTATCTAACCTAACCTATCATATTGAGTACATAATCGTACACAAGGGATCAAGTCGTCGTACTCAAGGGGTCAATAAGTCAACGTACACAAGGGGTCAAGTCGTCGTACTCAAGGGGTCAAGTCATCGTCCACAAGGGGTCAAGTCATCGTACTCAAGGGGTCAAGTCATCGTACTCATGGGGTCAAGTCGTCGTACTCAAGGGGTCAAGTCATCGTACTCATGGGGTCAAGTCGTCGTACTCAAGGGGTCAATAAGTCATCATACTCAAGGGGTCAAGTCATCGTACTCAAGAGGTCACCAAGTCATCGTACTTAGGGGTCAAGTCATCGTACTCAAGGGGTCAATAAGTCATCGTACTCAAGGGGTCACAGAAGCTTGGACTAATTGGATTTCGTTAACTCTTTTTCTACACAGTCCGGGGAAGGAGGGAAGGGAAGAAGGGGGAGGGGGGGGGGGATTCTGTAGCCTTGAAAATTGTCTGGTGGGATTTACTGACTTCCGCTGCTGGGATTTTGTCTGGGAGGGATTTTATTTTAGGGGATTTTTTTCTGGGGGGGGGGGGGGGGGGAATTTTGTCTGGGGAAATTTTGTCTGGGGAAAATTTTGTCTGGGGAAAATTTTGTCTGGGGAAATTTTGTCTGGGAAAATTTTGTCTGGGGAAAATTTTGTCTGGGGAAATTTTGTGATACGAAGACATTTTCAGGGGGGGGGGGGGCTTAAGATCCACCCACACACACATCCACATACCCACATCCACCCACTGACCCAGATACCCACCTCATCACCCTCAGCCTATCACACGCCACGTCGCTCTCATTCTCTCCACCAATCACAAGAGGCGATACCCCTTCCCTTCCTCCTTACCCCCCCCTTCCCTTCCTACCTCCTCTACCTCCTTCCTTACCCCTAGGGGTGTGTGTGGGGGAGTGTGTGGGGGAGTGTGTGTGAGTGTGTGGGGAGGTGTGGGGGGACCTGGGACCAATCTTAAGCTATATATACCCAGACAGTTTTCCATGTAAATGACTCGGGCGCTTTATCCCGGGATCAAGCACAGCGGTGAAGCATACTGATGAGAGAGGGGGGGGGGGGGTAGTGCTTCACCCCCTCCCCCCTCCCTCCCCTGATGCAACTGATGAGGGGTAGAGAGTGCCTATCCTCCACCAACGTTTCATCTCTCTCTCCTTCCATCCACTAGCCTTCCCCCCCCCCTACCTCACCTCCTACCCTCCACCATTAAGTCATTCAGGTTCACTCACACATCCTATTCTCTCTGTCCGCTGCCCATCATCCCAGCCAGCCTAGGTCGTATCCAGTCGTTTTTAAGATAACCCTCCCCGCCCCCCCTCTCTCCCCTCCCACCCCCCCTCTCTCCCCTCCCGCCCCCCCCCTCTCTCCCCTCCCCCCCTTCAAGATACCGATATTTACACCATTCTTACGGTCTAACTTTACCTTCAGGAGAATATATACCCACCAGGAAGTATATATCTAAATACTGTATATACCTGGTAGATTACAGGTATATACGAGTCTTATTTAAATATATAACTCCACATATCACCTTATACTACTCTTATACTTCACCACAGAGTATAACACATATAGGTATACTCACATATCTCCAGGGTATATTCAGTATATACCCAACGTAAGCAGAACACACAAGACTAATTTCTTATTTGCATACGCCATCAAGACCCCGAACCTAACCTAACCTAACCTAACCTAACCTAACCGAACCATCACTCAGACGGGGTAACTGGCTCATCCGGGAGTAAAGTCACCAGAGAATATATCCCTAGAGGTATATCAAGGTATATCTAGTTACTTGGAGGAATATGCTCGTATACGCATGTCCAATATACTTCCAACACCACTCTGACTATCCCCAAAAGGTATATTTCTCCACATATTTTGGTATATATGAGAGTATATCCAATTTATTGCATTAAATCTCCCTCTCTGATTGGTTGACACAATAGGCCTATATGAGGGGGTATATCATAGGCCTATATCTTTATTTTATACCTGCCTATATCCCAACATACTTAAGGTTTGGTATATTCTTAAGTAATATGTAAGTTAGTTTATGTCACTTATGTAGGTTGTTGTGGTGTAGTGAGGGAGGGAGGGAAGGAAGGAGGGAGGGAGGGAAGGAAGGAGGGAAGGAGGGCAGGAGGGAGGGAGGGAAGGAGGGAGGGAAGGAGGGAGGGAAGGAGGGAGGAGGAAAGGAGGGAAGGAGGGAAGGAGGGAAGGAGGGAGGGAGGGAGGAAGAGGGAAGGAGGGAGGGAAGGAGGGAGGGAGGGAAGGAGGGAGGGAAGGAGGGAGGGAAGGAAGGAGGGAGGGAGGGAAGGAAGGAGGGAAGGAGGGAGGGAAGGAGGAAGGGAAGGAAGGAGGGAGGGAAGGAAGGAGGGAAGGAGGGAGGGAAGGAGGGAGGGAAGGAAGGAAGGAGGGAGGGAGGGTTTTTTAATAGTAAATAATAGTAATAATGTGTCAATAATATCGATAATAGTAATGATAATAGCAATAGTAATAACCATAATAATAATAACATCAACAATAACAACAATATATAAACAAACAAATAAATAAAAAATAATAATATCAAAAATAAATAACACGTTATATAATAATAATAATAATAATAATAATAATAATAATAATAACTAATAAAGCCGGAGGTGAGTGAAGCAGGTCGTTCCCGTGCAGTTCACCAAACACATTTCAATTATTTATATCAGCCCCCCAAAAAATACCATTACCAATACGGAAAAAATAATTAATCCTCGGGGAAATATTTATGTACTACCTGAATCGCAAAACCAACATGGTGGCGTGAGAGGCTGGCTGGATGACTGACTGACTGGCTGAGTGACTGACTGACTGACTGACTGGGTGGCTGACTGACTGGCTGACTGACTGACTGACTGAATTCAAATACGTCTATCATTCTACTGGTGGTATTATTAAGCCTGACTGACAAGGGGTTAAGTATATTATTTTAAATTATATATCTACTTTATCGTATGTGAGAACGCCAGTGTAGGCAGGAGGCTAGCGTACGTTCGTCTGGCGTTTAATTATGTTGGTTGGAGGAGTGTTTGAGTGCTCGTACTGGTTAGGTTAGGTTAGTGTGTGTGTGTGTGTGTGTGTGTGTGTGTGTGTGTGTGTGTGTGTGTCATCCCACCAGTCCCCTCTATAATCACCAATAATTCCTACAACTCAATTATATAACAAATAACCATTACTTATAATTAATGTCATTATACCAGAAGAATTATTACAGGGAGAATTAATTACCCAGAGACTATAATGTAACTCGGAATTAAACACAATCACACCCTACACATTTGTACTCAACTGCAGAATATAGCGTTGTAACCCGGAATTAATTAGCCAATTTTATATATCAGAGAATTACTATAGCCAGAATTTACACCTCAGAATTATATTGCAACCCGGAAGGAATTAAATGGACACCTTATGTTAGTAATTGTTGATACGGTTTGCATAGTAGACATGTTGCAAACTGCTGAGAAGTAATGGTATTTGCCGGGGAGAATTTATTGCCAGTGTTCGTATTGCAGAGTGATGATGTAACCTGGAATTTGTGCAATGTTGTCTGGGAATTATTGCAAAACTAATTTCAAAAGCAAGAGTGATTTTGTAACGCGGAATAACTGTAATTTGAAGCCTATATCATCGTTTCATCATTAGGGTAATTCTGTAACCCGGAAAACTTTGTAACTGTAACCCTGAATTAAAGAGGAATTACTCAACGGATTAATAATAATTTTTGTAACCCGGAATTTATGATTACAACAGACTCGTTAATACAGTGAGAGTATTACAGTAGCCTGGGTCACTTAATACAGTAAATTACAGCATTAATTAACAGCATATCCAGCATTAAATACAAATCAACTCTAACAGCAAGAACTCCAACTAAAACAGCGAATATTTACAGCATTTACCGTCGCAATACGAATCAATTTCACTTACCATAGCAACACGTAAATACCTGTGGACCTGGGAAATTAAAATAGCATTCTGGTGCCTAATGCTGGGGGGGAAAAATATACCTTTTGTCGGGAATAAAATACGTGTGAGAGAGAGAGAGAGAGAGAGAGAGAAAGAGAGATGTACGTAAGTGTGGGTGTGCGTGTTCGATGATACTGTTCTGTGTGTGTGTGTGTGTGTGTATGTGTGTGTGTGTGTGAGAGAGAATTGCTGATGGCTGTTTCAAAATGGTGATGTGAGTGTTTGTGTGTTTGTATGGTCAAATGATTCTATTGGTGAGCACTTGTAAAGGGGCGAGAGGGGTGGTGAGGGGGTGGGGGGTGGTGAGGGGTGAAGGGTGGTGGGTGAGGGGGATGAGGGGTGGGGGGTGCTATTGTTAATGTTTAGAAACGCCATGACTATCAGTGTGTGTGTGTGTCTGTGTCTGTGTGTCTGTGTGTGTGTGTGTGTCTGTGTGTGTGTGTGTGTAATAATAATAATAATAATAATAATAATTAACGGTTTATTGAAAGAGCTTGGCAGCCAGAAGGCTGAAAATATACAGTTACATATTTGGGGAATGGGTTACGAATTACAAATAATATACAAGTAACATAAGTGACACAAATAAGACATATAATAACTTAGATGGGGAAAAGCTCAAACTACAGTTCATTTCAACATAGTGACAGTGTTACAGTATTACAAGTTATTGATAATTTTTACAATGGTTGGGACTGGGCTGTTCTTATAGCGATCAGTTCGTGCACGTATGGGCTGGATGCGGTTGTGGTGTCGAACAGCAATTCTCGGACAAGGGACCTCCGGTGGTAGTAGGAGCCGGTGTCGGGGATGGTGTAGAAGCTTCTTACCAAATTTGCAGATGAGGTCGTGGTGATGGTCAGTGAGAGTCGAAAGGGTCAGTGTGTTGAGCGCTTCTTGATATGTGGAGTAGGAGTGGGAGAGAATAATCTTGCATGCCCTCTTTTGCACTTTTTCAAGGTGTTTACGTTGTGTGGCATTTAGGGAGGAAGACCAGGTGGGGGAGGCATAGGTGAGCTTGGGAAGTATGAATGTTGTGTAAACACTGAGGAGCTCGTGTGCAGGAACTCCGAGGGACTTGAGTCGGCGGAGGAGGTGGAGACGGAAACTGGAGGATTTGACAACTTCATTGACGTGTGGTTTCCAATTTAGTTTGTTGTCTATGGTGACGCCGAGGAGCTTCGTGGAATCTACAACCTGGAGTGTGTTGGGACCTAGAGTAATGGAAGGAGGTGGGACAATGTCGGAGGAGAGGTTAATGTGCATAACCATGGTCTTGGTATGGTTGATGGTGACATGGTTGTTGGTGGCCCAGTTTTGGAGACTGTTCAATAAATCCTGAAGGGCGGTATAGTTGGGAGCAGAATTGTTGACACTGATCCCAATGGTGGAGTCGTCGACATATTTCCAGCGAG
>CAUDMG010002163.1:117500-137500 GCA_958450375.1 Homarus gammarus
TCAAACTATTTCTATTCTCCCTTCACTGGGGCGATGGCTGAGTGGCTACAACGCTCGACTCCCGTCCTAGAGGTCGTTGGTTCGGTCCGAGGTAACCCACGGTCCACCCAGCTGTGAATGGACACCTAGTTTAACAGTTGGGGAAGTGAAGGCGATCGAGTGTAGTGCCGAGGAAAAAAGAAAGGTTTATTTGTTTCGTTGTTTATCTCCCGACCAATGAGCTGGTGCCATCCGTCCGTTTGTCTGTGTATGCGTGCGTCAGTTCATGCGTCTGTCCGTTCATGCTTGCGTCCATCCATGCGTCATTACCTGCCCTACCCTAACCTAACCCTACCAAAACAAAAACACAAATTCCTTATTAAAAAAAAAAAAAAATAAAGAATTAAAAGCAATAAAGGATTTAAAGAAAAGACAAATACAAAAAAACAAAAAACAAAAAAAGAAACAAAAAACAAAAAAGTAAAAGACCTCCACCCCCCCATCACCCCCCCTGACCCCCCCCCCATCACCCCCCCATCACCCCCCCCCAAAAAAAGCAGAGGATTTCCAACAATTTCGTGTAAAATGTCGGACTAGGTCGTTAATTGTCGCTTCCTGTTGACATTATTTATTTTTCTGTGTGTGTGTGTGTTTCTGGGTCATTCCTCTCTCTCTCTCTCTCTCTCTCTCTCTCTCTCTCTCTCTCTCTCTCTCTCTCTCACCCAATCAGAAATCCCATGTAAACAGAGCATCTGTCTGCCCGGCTGTAATCACCATGGTAGGAGGGGCGGAGGAGGGGCGGAGGAGGGGTGTAGGAGGGGCGTAGGAGGGGTGTAGGAGGGGAGGAGGAGGGGAGGAGGAGGGGCGGAGGGGTGGTGGGGAGGAGGGGAGGAGGAGGGGCGTAGGAGGGGAGGAGGAGGGGAGGAGGAGGGGAGGAGGAGGGGCGTAGGAGGGGTGGTGGGGAGGAGGGAGGGAAGACAAGGTCGGAAGGAAAGGGAGAGAGAGAGACGAGGTGGAGTGGGAGAGGAGAGAGGTGAGGGAGGGAGAGAGGTGAGGGAGGGAGAAAGGTCCAGCATAACAGAATTAAGGGCAGAAATCAGTGTACTAGGGAGAAGTGGGGGGGTGAGGGGGGAGAAACCAGGGGGGGGGGAGGGAGGGAGGGAGGGGACCAGCAAAACCAAGACTAGGAGGGGAGAAAACCAGAGTACAAGGGAGAATTTAGGGGGAGGAAACTAAGTACTAGGGGGAGATTAATGTACTAGGGGAGGGAGAGGTTGTAATTACCATAAACAGTCAAGAGTCGTGTATAGAACGAGTACCAGTGATGCGTTCTGGTGGGGAGGGCGGTATGTATGTATGTATGTATGTATATATGTATGTATGTATGTATGTATGTTTCATGAGTGTGTGTGTTTATGTCTAAGATATTTTATGTGCATTGTGTGTGTATATGTATTTTAAGAGAGAGAGAGAGAGAGAGAGAGAGAGAGAGAGAGAGAGAGAGAGAGAGAGAGAGAGACTAATCCCCCCCCCCCACCATAAGGCAGGTTAAGCCCTCACTGATCTTTGTCCACTCCGCCCTCTCGACAGTCACTTGTCCACTTAATGTCAGTTAATACCAGTTTATCACCGGTGTAATACAGTTTAGTGCCTCCTCCCCCTCCCCTACCTACCCTTCCTCCCCCCCTCCCCTCACCCCTCCTTACCCCCCACCCCTCCCCCCTCCCTCACCTCCACTTAACCCCCGCGGTAATTGTGTTATAATCCCCAGTTACTACCTGTTAATTGCCTATTTCGTCCAGTCAATTGCCTATTCGTCCAGTCAATTGCCTATTTCGTCCAGTCAATTGCCTATTTCCAGTCACTAGCTATCTTTCGACAATTTTTCCCAGTCACACAAATCCCACGGTCGTCTGCCCAGTTATCCAGTTACAGTCACGGCCAGTCACTCCCCACTACACGGTCAGCTGGAGATGAACAGTCGGCCACAGTCACTGGCAATTTAACAGTGATTGACCGGGGGTTTGGGAGGTCACTCAGCCAGTCAGAAAATGGGAGGCTAGATAAACCCGTGAGAGAGAGAGAGAGAGAGAGAGAGAGAGAGATAGAGAGAGAGAGAGAGAGAGACAGAGAGAGAGAGAGAGAGAGAGAGAGAGAGTCATCCCCCCTCGACCCAAATCTTTAATAAAAAAAAATAATCCCAATTTCGTCTCCCCCAAAATCCCTCAGAATAATATTTTTATTTTTATTTAATTTTTTTTTTACATTTTATGCATATTAATAAATTCTTAAAAACCTAAACGTGTGTGTGTGTGTGTGTGTGTGTGTGTGTGTGTGTGTGTGTGGTGTAAAATTCGCCCACCGACATCCAAGACTATATACAGCCTATGCAATCTATGCTTTTTAATATTCGTGGACAATATTTACGCGTGGGCAACTCTCTCTCTCTCTCTCTCTCTCTCTCTCTCTCTCTCTCTCTCTCTCCGGTCCAGAGGTTATCAAAAGCGCTGACAACACGGGTCCAAATGCACTCAACATTGACAGCACTGACAACACGAACTGGATAGAAAAGGAAATGACAATACTGCCCCCTCAGCCCTGCCAATACTGCCCTCTCAGCCCTGCCAATACTGCCCCCTCAGCCCTGCCAATACTGCCCTCTCAGACCTGCCAACACTGCCCTCTCAGCCCTGTCAATATGCCCCCTCAGCCCTGCCAAACTGCCCTCTCAGACCTGCCAACACTGCCCTCTCAGCCCTGTCAATATGCCCCCTCAGCCCTGCCAACACTGCCCTCTCAGCCCTGCCAACACTGCCCTCTCAGCCCTGCCAATATGCCCCCTCAGCCCTGCCAAACTGCCCTCTCAGACCTGCCAACACTGCCCTCTCAGCCCTGCCAATATGCCCCCTCAGCCCTGCCAACACTGCCCTCTCAGACCTGCCAACTCTGCCCTCTCAGCCCTGCCAACACTGCCCCCTCAGCCCTGCCAACACTGCCCCCTCAGACCTGCCAACACTGCCCTCTCAGACCTGCCAACACTGCCCTCTCAGCCCTGCCAACACTGCCCTCTCAGCCCTGCCAATATGCCCCCTCAGCCCTGCCAACACTGCCCTCTCAGACCTGCCAACTCTGCCCTCTCAGCCCTGCCAACACTGCCCTCTCAGCCCTGCCAATATGCCCCCTCAGCCCTGCCAACACTGCCCTCTCAGACCTGCCAACACTGCCCTCTCATCCCTGCCAACACTGCCCTCTCAGCCCTGCCAATATGCCCCCTCAGACCTGCCAACACTGCCCTCTCAGCCCTGCCAACACTGCCCTCTCAGCCCTGCCAACACTGCGGTAGTGAGGAAACCCTGTGGTCGTTGGAAGGGTGTGGAGGGGGGGTGGGGGGGGAGAATCCGGGGGGTTTGGGGTCAGTAAGTAAAGTTGTTATTATTATTATTATTATTATTATTATTATTATTATTATTATTATTATTATTATTATTACTATTATTATTATTACTATTATTATTATTATTGTTATTATCTAATATACTATAGGACCAGGCGTGTGTGTCTGTTCTGGGCAGCCGAAACGGCACAATCGTTCTTCATCAAATTTGGTGGAAAAATCGCAAAAAATTCGTAGAGTGGAACAAACCTGGTCCCATGTCGATGGTTTCTTTAGGAAGGCATTAATTAACCATTTTATTTATGATGGAAAAAGATGCAACTCTAGGGACTTGGCGCACCCTCATTCGCTGTACGCTAGCCAAGCACGAGCGTTCAAACTATCACCGGGCACTAAGGGCCCGCGATCACTTGTTATACAATACTCGATAATGATGGTTCACCACACAGTGTTGCATAAGGTTACTATTACAGACATGATTGAAGCAAGGTAATTATAAAATGGATGACAAGCAAACAAACAACAGTATCCAACAAACAAACAAACAAACAGTTACACAAACAAACAAACAGGTGTACAAGACAAGAGTAAATATTTAAAGTGTTGTGTTAAAGTTAAGAGACAAAGTTGATGCTACTCCACTACTCCACCACCACTGCTACTCCACTACTCCACCACCACTGCTACTCCACTACTCCACCACCACTGCTACTCCACTACTCCACCACCACTACTACTCCACTACTCCACCACCACTGCTCCACCTCCACTACTCCACCACCACTCCTACTCCACCATTACCCAGACCATGCATACTAAATACAGTTTAATGTGTAGTAAATGTACCTTGACTCTTGAGGTGCACATAAACACTGACACACACACACACACACACACACACACAACACACATCCTCCTTCTCTTTTCTTCTTCCTTCTTCCTCCTCCTCCTTCTTTCTTCTCTCTCTTCCTCCTCATCTTCCTTTTCTTTCTCCTCCAATTCCTTTCTTCTTTTATTGTCTAATTCTCTTTGTGTCTTTTACCATTTCTCACTATTTTTCTCTCCTATATTCTTTCTCTGTCTCTCTTCGTTTCTTCATTATTATCGTTTATTTTTAACTTATTCTCTCATTCTTTTTCGCTCTTTCTCTTCTAATTTCCACCTCTTCTTTGTTTTCTTCTCCTCTCTCTCTCTCCTCTCTCATCCATCCTCCAATCTATTCTTGTTTCTCCTTCATTCCTTCCTTCCTTCCTTTCTCTTTCGTAAACACACTGAGAAGGGCAAGGAAGAGGAGAAGAGGAGGAGGAGGAGAAGGAGGAGGAGGAGAGAGGAAGGAGGATGAGGTGTTACAACAGAACCTGGATGTTTACCCTCCCTCCCACTCCCTCTCATCCCTCCCCACTCCCTCCCTACCCCCCCCCCCCACTCCCTCCCCACTCACCTAACATCACAAAACACCTTCGTCTCTTTCAAACTTCACCAAGGGATAAAGTTTCTCACAGACGCTCGTGTTTGTCGTGTGATTTCGTGGAGAGGGGGAAAGGGGGAGGGGGGAGGGAGGTAGGAGGGGGTTGAGGAAGGGGGTGGTTGAGGGGAGGATGAGGGAAGGAGGATGGGGGTTAAGGGGAGACAAGGAAGGGGGAGGGAAACGAGGGAGGGGAGGGGGGGTTGAGGGGGGGTTGAGGGGGAGGGGGAGGGGAGAGGGAGGGGCGGTGTCGAGCTAACAGAGATGTATTTAAGTTGACAAAAGTGGCCGGCAGCCTTTCACTCCCACAATGCAACACTCACTTGTCACTTGTCTCACTTGTGATATATTTTTTCCTTGTTGACGTCTCGGCTCTCAAAGACCTTTGTTCTCACCACACACACCCACGAGCGCCACCACAGGCAGAAGATGACAAGGGCGAACGTTCGTCTATCTAGTTAAACCAAGCTTCCAGAAATGATGTGTGTGGAGGTGGGAGGGGAGAGAGGGGAGGAGAGGGGAGGGGAGGGATGGGGAGGGATGGGGAGGGGAGGGGAGGGGAGGGGAGGGGAGGGGAGGGATGGGGAGGGGTTAGGTTCGATGTGTCATGGATCGCCAGGCGTTACTGACTGCTCGTGTGAGGGATTGCTACAGCGGCTAGAGATTCCACCCCTCTGTCCACCCCGTCGCTGGTACTGACAGGAGGCGCCGTCTAATGAATGGACAGTTGTGTTCCCCTTACCTGTCTCCTCCACTAGACACCAACACTGCCAGTCAGGTGTGTACAGGTGAGCGTCGAGCACACCTGGGCAGTATATCCACACACCTGCTGGATGACTCGTGACCTTTTATGACCTTGGCGAGGCAGGGTGGGGGGTCAAGGTCACTTACGTCGAACAGGTCAATACAGAGGGAGTTATCACACCCAGACAGAGACAGACAGACAGACAGACAGACAGACAGACAGACAGACAGATAGACAGATAGATAGATAGATAGACAGACAGACAGACAGACAGACAGACAGACAGACAGCCCCCTCAAGACCCAGACACATTCTCTCCATCATCAAATATAAAACAAGATGGCCGAAGAATCATGTTAAGACCATAGTAATTGAGTCTACCTCCTATAGTTACCATGACAACGAATGGATAACTTCTGAAGACTCAACGATTTTCTCAACTTATCAAGAAACAAAACAAATAAAAGATAACATAAGACCTTAACTCTTTAATCTCAGTTAAGTCACTACGTCAATCATCCGCCATCTTGTAACTGAGAGACTCCCCCTTCCACCCCTCGCCCCCTGCCCCCTCATCTCCCATCCTCTCACCCCCTGCCCCCCTCACCCCCTGCCCCCCCCCCCCCCCACAACACAACAGCCACATCTCGCCCCCTTAACTCAGGGACCTCCATTAACTTTCTCCCATAACCTCCAGTGTGGGAAAGACCTTAACTGCCTCACTTAAGCTGTCATATGAGGATGAATTCTTAAAAGGTTCCTCCTACGTTTAAACTTTTCTCTCCCTCCCCTTTCTTCCTTACCCCCCTTTCCCTCCTATCCTTCCTACCTTTCCCACTTTCCATTCCTCCTCCCTTCTCCTTCCCTCCCCCCATAACCTAACCTAACCTACAATATGACGATGAATTCTTAAAAGGTTCCTCCTACGTTGACCCCCCCCCCTCCCCTCCCACCAGAGAAGACGTGAGAAGGTGGGCAGGTACACATGATCAAGTGTTCTCCTTAGATTATAAGTTTTCTGCCATAAGTCAAGAGGTGATTCACTTCAACTACATCACCGTGTGTCTCTCCTCGGGACAAAGATGGAGATCACAAGGCCAGGAGGAGCAATATTTTGATGTCCTCGCCTCGCCTTGCCTTGTCTTGCCTTGCCTCGCCTCGCCTCGCCTCGCCTCGCCTCGCCTTACCCTAGCCTCGCCTTACCCTAGCCTCGCCTCATCCAACTTCACCTTGCCCTCCTTACTTCACCCCTTCCTCTCGCTTCCTTACTTCCTCTCGCCTCACCCGACCCACTTCACCTCGCCACCATCCATCCATTTATCTATCTGTGTGTGTGTGTGTGTGTGTGTGTGTGTGTGTGTGTGTGTGTGTGTGTGTGTGTGCGTAGATGGTGTTAAATCTGAGTGGGGCCGTGTAACCAGTGGGGTTCTCCAGGGGTCAGTACTAGGCTCACTCATGTTCATAATCTACATAAACGATCTAGATACTGGGATCAGCAGTGACATAAGTAAGTTTGCGGATGACACCAAAATAGGGCGGCAGATTAATTCAGGGCAGGATGCAAATGCATTACAGGAGGATCTAAATAAACTGCAGGGGTGGTCTGAAAAATGGCAAATGAAATTAAACACCAGCAAGTGCAGCGTACTTAATATTGGAAGAACAAATACTGATAATGAATACAGCCTTAACAACATCAACCTAGAGAAGTCGACTTGTGAAAGAGACCTAGGGGTACTTGTAAGCCCGGACCTACGGCCTAGAAAACAGTGCGTTAATGTTCGAAATAACGCAAACAGAGTATTGGGTTTTATATCTAGAAGTGTAAGTAACAAGAGTGCAGAGGTCTTATTGCAACTATATCTTGCGCTAGTCAGGCCGCACCTCGATTATGCGGTTCAGTTCTGGTGCCCTTATTATAGAATGGATATAAATTCACTGGAGTCGGTGCAGCGAAGAATGACAAAAATGATTCCGGGACTTAGAAACCTTCCATATCAGGATAGGTTAAAGAAACTAAACTTGCATTCCCTAGAAAGACGAAGAGTGCGGGGAGATATGATAGAAGTATTTAAGTGGGTGAAAGGAATCAATAAAGGTGATATAGATAAAGTTCTTATAATATCCGAGCAGGATAGGACTCGGAGCAACGGATTCAAGTTGGATAAGTTTAGGTTTAGGAGGGAGATAGGAAGGAACTGGTTTACAAATAGGGCGGTGGACGAGTGGAACAAGCTTAGCAACTTTGTAGTAAGTGCGGGAACTCTGGAAAGTTTCAAAAGGAGGCTAGATAGATTCATGGATGATAGAGAGTGGTAGTAACTCTCGACAGGAGCTGCCATTCACAGGCCAACCAGCCTATTGCAGACTTCTTATTTTCTTATGTTCTTATGTGTGTGTGTGTCAGCCCGCCACCCATCACAGTCCCTTTACCTATGTGGCAATTAACAGGTAAATCATCGTGTGGTTAGGTGTTTTTATCTGCACACACACACACACACACACACACACACACACACACACACACACACACACACACGGCCCCTGAGCTACCGCCGAGGCTGTGGGTAATTATTCAGCAGAAGGCCAGTGTGGCGCAGAGGGTGTGAGTGTCCCCCGCCGGCAGGTAGGAGGGTCGATCCAGGGGGGTGAAGGGGGAGAGGGGTGAAGGGGGGTGAAGGGGGTGAGAGGGACAGACGGACGAGTGGGCGAGAGGTAGAGGGCATAGAGTGGTAGTGGTGGGTGCTCTCTCTCTCTCTCTCTCTCTCTCTCTCTCTCTCTCTCTCACTCTCACTCTCTCTCTCTCTCTCTCTCACTCTCTCTCTCTCTCTCTCTTTCTAATCATGTAGTAGTAGCTATATAGGGCGTTGTTAATACATCCATGAGAGAGAGAGAGAGAGAGAGAGAGAGAGAGAGAGAGAGAGAGAGAGAGAGAGAGAGAGAGAGAGAGAGGAACACTATACCTGGTCCAGCCACACCAGCTCAGGTCACTACCACACACCATCCTCACTTTCTCCTGCGTTAGGTAGCTCAATGAATGCCTTCCCTGATTTGACTAACTGACTGACTGTGGAATGGAGAGAGAGAGAGGAGAAACAGACAAACAGACAGACGGACAGACTGACAGCACACAAGTGGTAGAGACAGACACACACACACACACACACACACACACACACACACACACACCATGGTCGGTAACTTCTACAAGGTTAATTAATAGTGGGCGTGGTGTGGTGATGTTGGTGGGCGTGGTGGTGTGGTGGGCGTGGTGTAGTAGTGGGGTGTCAGGTGTGGCAAAAACAAGAGAGAGATACCATAGACTATAGTGGAGGCGGTAACAGTTGTGGGCGTGTGTGGGCGGGCGAGACAGAACAAACATGAATAAGTAATCAAAATACATACATATGCAAATACTCATGTCAATATATTAATACATACATATGTAATACAGAGCACAGGTAGCAATTAAGGGCGCCTCCCACACCTGTACACACACACACACACACACACACCTTCTCTCGGTCACTCATTAGTAGGGGACTAATTTGTGTAAGGGCGGCCTGTTACTGAGATGACGACGAGGAGGAAGAGGAAGAGGAAGGGGAAGAGGGAGGAGGAAGGAAGATAAAGGAGGAGGAAGGAGGAAGATAGAAGGAGAAGACAGAGGAAGAGGAAGAGATGGGGATAATTTCAAGGGCAATAACCAAGGAGGGGAGACCTCAGCAAGAGAACGGGGGAGAGAAGGAGAACCAATTACGAGAAGGCTGTGTGTGTGTGTGTGTGTGTGTGTGTGTGTGTGCTTTCCATGTTTCAACTAGTAAGTGCTACCGTCCCTTCAATCACCCTTCAATCTCCCTTCAATCTCCCTTCCATCACCCCTTCAATCTCCCTTCCATCACCCTTCCATCTCCCTTCCATCACCCCTTCAATCACCCTTCAATCACCCTTCCATCACCCTTCAATCACCCTTCCATCACTCTTCCATCACCCTTCAATCACCCTTCAATCACCCTTCAATCACCCTATCATCACCCCTTCAATCACCCTTCAATCACCCTTCCATCTCCCTTCCATCACCCTTCCATCACCCTTCAATCACCCTTCCATCACCCTTCAATCACCCTTCCATCACCCTTCCATCACCCTTCCATCACCCTTCCATCACCCTTCCATCACCCTTCAATCACCCTTCCATCACCCTTCAATCACCCTTCCATCACCCTTCAATCACCCTTCCATCACCCTTCAATCACCCTTCAATCACCTCTTTCACCGCCCCCTTCCACAAATTTACACGAGAAAATTATCATCACTCTCCCATCAAGTGTAATAGGTCACTGGCTACTCTCCCTCTCCCTCTCCCTCTCTCACCTCTCCCTCTCTCCCTTCCTTCCCCCTCCCCCCCTCACCCTCTCCCTCCTCTCTGTTGCATATGTAAGAGGAGGAAGGGAGGAAGGAGTCTCTCTCTCTCTCTCTCTCTCTCTCTCTCTCTCTCTCTCTCTCTCTCTCTCTCCCTCCCTTCCATTTACTGTCTCCTGTTGTTATAGGAAAGATGATACCACGTGACCCTCTCCTGACACCCCCTTTACAGCCTTATATGATCATCTACCTCCCTCATACTCAGCCACTTACACTAGCATAATCCCTCATACTTTCATAGCGCCTTCATACTCTCATACCCTTATACCCGCCACTCTGACACCCTCACACCCTGACACCCTCATCTCCACCACCCTGACACCCTGACACCCTGACACCCTCATGAAGTTCCGGCAGAAAGGTTGTTATGAAGACCAGATGTGTGCGTCCCATCTCCGGCCTCCTGCCGTCTCACACACTCTCTCTCTCACACACTCTCTCTCTCACACTCTCTTTCACACATTCTCTCTCACACTCTCTTTCACACACTCTCTCTCACACACTCTCTCTCACACTCTCTCTCACACACTTACCCACACTCACACACACTCATTTGTACAGTCACACTAAGAGAGAGAGAGAGAGAGAGAGAGAGAGAGAGAGAGAGAGAGAGAGAGAGAGAGAGACTGGCCACTGCAGAAATGTTACAGTGTGAGACGTGAGGGGAAATGTGGTGAGGTGAGGATGAGGGGTGAGGAGAGGGGTCGGAGGGGGGAGGTGAGGGGAGGGAAGACAAGAGGGAATGGGGAACTATGATGAGAGAGGAGAAGAGGAGGGGGGCGTAGAGAAATGAGAGAGAGAGAGAGAGAGAGAGGATTAGATAATGAAGAAGCCGCGTGATTAGAGAACTGCACCCACACACACACACACACACACACACACACACACACACACACACACACACATAATAAAACACATCAAAATTAAAGTCTCACTACAATTCCGACGCCCGCCATGTTGATAAAACCTCAACCTCAACCTAACCTAACCTAACCTAACCTAACCTAACCTAACCACACTTTAATATATCCCTTCATTCCTACACCTCAATTTGGGGGAGAAAATAAAAAAAAATATCTTACGACATCTTTGAGAATTTGTCCCCTGATAGCGGAAGAGGTGAGGCGAGATATCAGAAAACTGGTCACAAACACTCTCTCTCTCTCTCTCTCTCACTTACCAGCCAGTTTAAGTGTGGTGTTAAGTGCTTGTTGTAGTGGTGGCTCTCTTGGGGGGGGGGGGGGAGTAGTGTGACTGTGTGTAGTTATAATATATGTATTAGAGAAAGTGGGTTAAAATTATTATTATTATTATCAACACCACTATCATCAACACCACCACTATCACCACCACCACCACCACTATCACCACCACCACTATCACTATCACCACCACCACCACCACCACTATCACCACCACCACCACCACTATCACCACCACTACTATCATCACCACCACTACCACTATCATCAACACCACCACCATCATCACCACCACCACCACCACCACCACTATCACCACCACCACTATCATCACCACCACTACCATTATCATCAACACCACCACCACCATCATCACCACCACCACCACCACTATCATCAACACCACCACTATCACCATCACCACCACTATCATCAACACCACCACCATCATCACCACCACCACCACCACCACCACTATCAACACCACCACTATCACCATCACCACCACTATTATCAACACCACCACCATCATCACCACCACCACATTAACTCATCATTTTCTTAAGTATAAAGTAAAAGTGAAGGGAACTTTACTGTCAAAAAAACAGCACGTGCTTGTGAAGGTCTGGGATCACCTTTTTTAGGGTGGGCGGGTGGGCGGCAGAGGGTTGGGTGAGTAGGAAGGTGGGATGGAGAGGTGGGTTGGTAGGTGGGTGGGTTGGTAGGTGGGCGGGAGGGGTGGGCGGGCGGGGAGTTGGAAATATGCCAAAGAGTTGAGAGGGAAATATTTCAGCAGGTCGATCAAGGTAAAACTGTTATTTACATTATGATTTGTGAAGACTCGGGCGGACTGAAGAATCAATTAGGGTTAGGTTAGGTTAGGGAGGGGTAGGTGAGGTTAGGGAGGGGTAGGTAGCATAACCTAACCTAACCTAAAGAACTAAATCACATCTGGAACTAATTTTACAACCTACGAGCCTTTACAATCATGTCCGTCGAGGTGGGCGGGTGGTATGGGCGGGCGGGTGTGGGCGGATGGGCTGGAGGTAATATTGAAAGCCCCCCCCCCCCTCTCACCTCTTTCAACTACTCACCCCCCCCCCCCAAGGTCGTACATCAGGTGAGCAGTGATTAGGAAGCACAGCGCCTCACATTAACGAGATGAGGAGGAAACAGTGGAGGGTCGGTGAACCCCCCTCCCCCCCTTTAAAGATAACCTCCCCCAATATTTCAGTAGTGGCGGCGGTGAGGTGATGGAGGGGTGTGTTGTGGTGTGTTGTGGTGTGGTGTGGTAAGGTAGTGGTGGTAGTAGTGGTTGTGGAGGTTGTGGTAGCGAGGTGCTTTTACTGTCGTGGAAATGGCGAGGTAGTGCATTAAGGGGGAAGGGGGAAGAGGGAAGGAGAGGGGGATGGTCAGAGGGGGAGGCCCTAAGTTGCAAGTGCAGTGGACACGCAGGTATAGCATCCCCCCTCCCCTCCCCTCCCCTCCTCTCCTCCCCCCCCCCCTCCCCTCCCTCACCACACCCTGACTACCAGAACACACTCTGACCTCAACCAATTGTTTACCTCGAGGTACACAAAACAAAAGCAAACAATAAGTCGATACAAACAAAGACTATCACAACAAAGACCTTCACATGTTTACAGTAGGTCCAGTAGGGGGGGAGGGGAGGTGGGGGGGAGGAGGGGGTTGTGGGACTAGACACAATAGGGGGGGGGGGAGCTTTTACACTTTCTTAATATCTCAATCATCAAAACAAAGACAAAAACAAAAACACTAACCAAACACAGAAACACTAACCCCAAACAAACAAACTTTCAGACGTAACTAACAACTCACCCCAATTAAAACAACCAAACAGCATCACAATTACTCAACAACAACAACAACAAACTTGACCCAACATTAATTAACAAAGAAAGAAAAAACGCACAAAAAAGTCCTCAATTTTATTCTGTTTTGTTGTTGTTATTGTTGTTGTTATTATTGTTATTGTTGTTGTTATACTTTAAGATGTGAAGTATTGTAAAAACACACAAACACACAACCACGACAAACACAGTGACACACAAACACACTGAAGGGTCACGGAGTCAATTAATACCTGTGTAACTTACCTGAGTGACAGGTGTGAGTGGCAGGTGTGGGGAGGGGGGGGAGGGGAGGAGCCTCTTTGTTTATTAGTGTGTGTGTGTGTGTGTGTGTGTGTGTGCGTGTGTGTGTGTGTGTGTGTGTGTGTGTTATATGGACCAGTAGGGCGTGAAGTTGTTAGGTATTTGATTGTACGACCTGACAGACAGACGCAGACACACAGACAGACAGACAGAGAGACGCAGACACACACACACACACGCACACACACACACACACACACGCACACACACACACACGCACACACACACACACGTCAAGGTATAAAAATGGAGGAAAAAAATAAATAAAAATATACGAAAGGAAAAATATAACGGTGTAAAAATAGTGCGTGAAAATAAATGAAAAGCAAACAAGGACAAAACGGTAGCAAACAAAGCAAACAATAAACAATACAAACAATAATAAAATATAAACAAGGATATACAAAAAAATATTTAAAAAAATCGCTATATTTACACCCACGTACATACCACCCCCACCCCCCACCACCGACCCCTCCGACCCCCACCAACCCCCCCTACCCCCTCAACCCAAACATAAATAAACTATTCCCCCCCCCCCCCAGCACAGAGACACCTGGGCAGCACACTACTTAATTAATTACAGGTGGTCTCAAATTTTACCCAGGTGATTTTTTTTTCCCATCCTGACAACGAGAAATGTGTGTATTGGTTATCGGCAAGAGGCGAGTGTAAGGGGGGGGGGGTGGGGGTGGGGGTGGGGGATGGGGAGGGGGAGGGGAAGGGGGAGGAGTTGGAGAGAGAAGAGGAGAAGGAAGGGTAAAGGAGAGAGGAGAAGGAAAGGGAGAAAGAGAGGGGAGAACACGAGTAGGAATTTCTTGGAGAGGGAATAGTAGGGGGGGGGGGAGGAGACGGAGGTGGGGAGAGGAGACGGAAGTGAGGCAGGAAGGGGAGGGAAAAATGTCTCACCTAGGAAAAAAAATTAACACCTGCGGATACTTCTCGGGAGGAAGAAAGAAAGAAAGTTGCCGGGAGGTAATATTACTAGGTGTGTGTGGGAGAGAGAGAGAGAGAGAGAGAGAGAGAGAGAGAGAGAGAGAGAGAGCACTTAAGATGGAGGGAACGGAGTCTAGACACTGGTGGAGCTCAACAGACGTGTGTGGGGGAGACGCCCACCTCCACCTGTCTGCCTCTCTACCAGGTGAAGAAGGCGGTGAAGGTAGGGTTGTGGTGGTAGCTCAGGTAATAGTGGTAGTGGTGGTAGCTCAGGTAATGGTGGTAGCTCAGGTAATAGTGGTAGTGGTGGTAGTTCAGGTAGTAGTGGTGGTAGCTCAGGTAATGGTGGTAGCTCAGGTAATGGTGGTAGCTCAGGTAATAGTGGTAGTGGTGGTAGTTCAGGTAGTAGTGGTGTGGTAAGCCCAAGGTGAGCAGGATGGTAGTGGTAGTGGTAGTGGTAGTGGTGTGTAGGTGGTGTGTAGGTAGTGGTAGTGGTAGTGGTGGTGGTGGTGGTAGTGAGCGCCGGCCAACCCAGCCTCCTACATAATGGAACGCTCCCTACCTGACTTCATCACATAATGTACCAACAAGAACTTTTACTACACTGAAAAGAAAGAGAGAGAAAGAAAGAAAGAAAGAAAGAAAAAGTTGTCTGCCTTCCACAATAAAAGAAAGAAAGAAAGAAAGAAAGATATAATTCTCTGCCTTCCCCAACACACATATAAAGAAACACAGACATAGAAATAATCAGATAAACCAAACACAAAAACAACACACTGATAAAAAAAAAAATAAAAAAAATAATAACAACCTCACAATTTACATTTCCTATGACTCAGGATAACAGGAAATCATAACAAAAAAGCGGATACATTTTTAATCCATTCATTCATTCATTCTCACTGCAGCTGTAAGAAGAAAGCCTCTCTCTCCTTTGACATATCCCATCCACAACACAAGGGGGTCTTAATACTAGTCCACATCTGTATCTTTAACACGACCTCCCCGCCCTGAACGTCATATGCTATCCACTCGTTTACGCACACCACCGCTGCTTCCTGTAGGTCGTATTTCTCTCACTCTCTTAATTCCACCTTAATTCCTCTTTATCTGTTTCTTGGTCTTCTTCCCCCTCTTTCACCTCTTAATTATTATCTCTGAATTAAACACTCTTTTATTATCATTGTTTTCTCTTTTAATTGTCTCAATATGTGGGGGTTATCTCTTGAATATACATTGATCTATCTATCTATCAGTGTATGTGAGATAGATAGATAGATAGACTACAAACCCATCAACCACAAATTCTAAAAAAATATTCCAATTATTCGACAATATATTCAATTCAAACAACAACCACCACCACCACCACCACCAAAAAATATTAACCAATCACAGCCAATATGAGGAGCTAACTAATTCCAGGTCGGTTTGTATGACTGTTACAAAAGGGTGACGGTGAGGGGCGGTGAGGGGCGGTGAGGGGCGGCGAGGGGCGGCGGGGTTATATAAAATAGAATATAGGGAATTATCATTATTATTATTATTAGTTTTGTTTTTTGTTGTGTGTGTTAGGTCAAGGGTTACGGTGGCTTGGTTTAGTGAATCCTTGTTTGTTATAGGGCTCTCCTCCCCTTCACTTCAATCCTTCTTTCGCTGTGTTGATGTTTGGTGCTCTCTCTCTCTCTCTCTCTCTCTCTCTCTCTCTCTCTCTCTCTGAATCCATATGGCTCCGAATCCAGGTTTTAAAAGGTTCACACACATGTAAATATTTCTCCTCGTCTCCCTAAAAATACTCGCGGGGAAGTGAATACGTAAACTGATTCACTCACTCACTCACTCATTCCTTGAAGCCACAATACCAAGATGGAGTCAACATTGCACAGAGACTCTACCGTGAACAGATACGTTGTAGTTAAGAAAATAAAAGAAAAGTTGAGGAATTAATTGGATTACCTGGAGATTAGAGTTCATAAATTATTATACCTGATGACTAAACGCCCTAATACTACCTGGGGGGGGGGGGTTAGGTTAGGTTAGGTTAGGTTAGGTTAGATGAAAGTAAAACAAAGGTTGGGTGTGGGTTAGGGGTAAGGGGGGTGGATGGGGAGATGGGGAAGAGGAGGGATGGGGGAAGACGGAGGTGGGTGGAGGGGGGGTGGGTGGGGACCTAATCTTCGGGTGATGCAACAAATCTTGAGAGAAACTGAACCTTAATCCTGGTAAAACCTTCACAGTCTTTCTCAAACGTTAACAGCCGCCCACAAAACACTCCTAAGGACCATTACCTCCCCTCTCTCCCTTTATAGAATATGCAAATTATATACCTTTTATTGCTCAGAATTTCGTTATGATTTCAAATGAACGTCGGAGGCATAATAATCAGGCATTAGAGACTTATTATTCAGAGCTGCCGCCACTGTTCCATTATTTAATCAGGCTTATTATAATACCTCGGGGGCTTTCACAAGTGGCCAGGTAGGTAGGTTTTTAACGGCAGCCGGGAGGAGCAAAAAGGACACTCATGCGGGTTATATTTTTGGGGCGGATGACTTATGAGTTTCTCTCACTATATTAAGGGTCAAGATAATTTTGTTCCTGATGCATAGTGTTTGATTAACTTCACCGCCAGAAGGGATGGTACGAAATACTCACCCACCCCTCTTCTTTCTCTGTCTCACAAACTAAGTCAAAGGAAACCACATCGAAATCCCTCTCCCTCCCTCCTCCCTAACTTATGCCAATGAGAACCACATCAAAATCCTTCTCCCTCCCTTCCTCCCCTCTAACTATGCCAAATGGGTAAAACAAAATTCCCTTCTCCTTTACTAAGTCAATAGGCACAACACAAAATCCCTCTCTCCCTCCCATACCCACACCCATAGGCATAGCACAAAATCCCCCCCTCCCCTTCCCAAACCACACCAATGGGAACCACAACACCCACTTCAAACACACGCCACCAGACACGTACTTACCTCCTGGACACCCCGAATGGCAGAAGAGTTGTCTGAGCGGTAGTTCGGCAAAAAGGTCAACCTGAAACAAGAGGTCATATTAGAATTAGTCAGAGATGAGTCAGTGAGAGAAGTTGGTCAGATACGAAACAGTAATACATTACAGATGAGGGTTGAGGGTGGTGGAGAGGGGTGGTAGGGTGGTGGAGAGGGGTGGTGGGGTGGTGGAGAGGGGTGGTGGAGAGGGGTGGTGGGGTGGTGGAGAGGGGTGGTGGGGTGGTGGAGAGGGGTGGTAGGGTGGTGGAGAGGGGTGGTGGAGAGGGGTGGTAGGGTGGTGGAGAGGGTGTGGTGGGGTGGTGGAGAGGGATGGTATGGTGGTGGAGAGGGGTGGTAGGGTAGAGGGGTGGTAGGGTGGTGGGGTGATGGAAAGGGGTGGTGGTGTGGTGGAGAGGGGTGGTGGGGTGGTGGAGAGGGGTGGTGGGGTGGTGGAGAGGGGTGGTGGGGTGGTGGAGAGGGGTGGTAGGGTGGTGGAGAGGGGTGGTGAGGTGGTGGAGAGGGGTGGTAGGGTGGTGGAGAGGGTGTGGTGGGGTGGTGGAGAGGGATGGTATGGTGGTGGAGAGGGGTGGTAGGGTAGAGGGGTGGTAGGGTGGTGGGGTGATGGAAAGGGGTGGTGGGGTGGTGGAGAGGGGTGGTGGGGTGGTGGAGAGGGGTGGTGGGGTGGTGGAGAGGGGTGGTGGGGTGGTGGAGATGGTAGGGTGGTGGAAAGGGGTGGTAGAGTGGTGGAGAGGGGTGGTGGGGTGGTGGAGAGGGGTGGTAGGGTGGTGGAAAGGGGTGGTAGAGTGGTGGAGAGGGGTGGTAGGGTGGTGGAGAGGGGTGGTGGGGTGGTGGAGAGGGGTGGTGGGGTGGTGGGGTGGTGGAGAGGGGTGGTGGGGTGGTGGAGAGGGGTGGTGGGGTGGTGGGGTGGTGGAAAGGGGTGGTGGGGTGGTGGAGAGGGGTGGTGGGGTGGTGGAGAGGGGTGGTAGAGTGGTGGAGAGGGGTGGTAGGGTGGTGGGGTGGTGGTGAGAGTCTTGAGGGAGTTCACCATCACCTACACACTTCCTACTGCCGCCCCTCATAAGACTTACATGAAGTATTATAGAGACGACATGAATAATAATCCACCATTATTGGGAAGGCGTGTGTGTGTGTGTGTGTGTGTGTGTGTGTGTGTGTGTGTGTGTGTGTGTGTAAGTTATGCTATCTGCTACACAATTAATTTATTTATGGAGCAATAAGAAAAACAAAACAATATCGGAGTTACAGACAACAACAACAACAATAATAATAATAGTAATCCAACACAGACAGCCAGACACACAAACAGCCAGACAGACAGACAGACAGACAGCCAGACAGACAGACAGCCAGGCATGACACACGTATATGCAGTATCTCGAGACATCAAAGAACCACGATCATATTTTATGGAGGATGGAACAACGCTACAAGGTGGGGTGGAGGGGGGACGATGGAGGGGTGATGTGTGGGGGGGCGACGGTGTAGGGGGCGGTGGTAGGGGGTGATGGGTGGGGGGTTGATGGTGTAGGGGGCGGTGGTAGGGGGTGATGGGTGGGGGGTTGATGGTGTAGGGATACGGTACAGTATATAAATAGCTCCCCCCCTCCCCCCAGAGAATTCATAAATACATCTTCTCTGGATCCTCTTTACCACTCTGGGGAGGAGATTGTGGTGCTAATGGATGGTAGGTTGGGTTGGTATATAGGTGGGCGGGTGGGTGGTGTTGTTGGGTGGGTAGGTTAGGTTAGGTTAGCACTGAGCCGCCTTACAGAAGCACAGTGGACTCAGCTACTCCCCCTGAGGTCCTAATGTAAAGAAAACAACCCCATCCACCCCTTCCCCATCACCCCCATCACCCCCTCACCCCCATCACCCCCATCACCCCTCACCCCCATCACTCCCATCACCCCCATCACCCCCTCACCCCATCACCCCCCATCACCCCCCATCACCCCCTCCCCCCAGTCCAGCATCTTGGTCTTGTTAGCGCGGTGATGAACGAAATTCAAATCGACAAAAATATAACATAAAAAAAAACTGATTATTTTTTTTCCTCTTCACCGGGCGAGCGACTGATGATGTCAGTGTTTGATGTCCGCCACAGGGGGGGGGGGGGAGGGGGAGGGGAGGGGAGGGGAGGGGAGGGGGAGTCTGAAGAAATCATGGTAATTTTCCCCTTAATGGTAGGACTTCAGGGGACCTCCACCTACCATGATGTGATGTGATTATTGTTGATGTTGTTATTGTTATTGTTATTGTTATTATTGTTATTGTTATTATTTGTCATGACGTAACTACACTTTCATTGATCAACCCCAGAGTACCTATGACTTAACCCTTCGAGTACCATCACACTCAAGGAGTTAAATCAATGTCCTCAGTAGGTTATTACACCATACTCAAAGGGTTAAATATCCATACTCAGCAAGTTATATAGTACTCAATCCACCATAGTACTTAATCCACCATACTCAGCAGATCAAATAAACGTACTCAGCAGGTCAAATAAACGTACTCAGCAGGTCACACCATCATCCTCAAAAGGAGTGAGTGACAAGACAATTTTCAGCGACCCGTCAGTAACTTGGTGCAGCATTAGGCTCCGAGTTACTACCTGTCGTGTCTACCTGTCATGTTTACCTGTCGTGTCTACCTGTCGTGTATACCTG
>CAUDMG010002163.1:145000-232500 GCA_958450375.1 Homarus gammarus
TTAACTGGCTGGGATGCGTCTGGCTGACTGGCCTTAATAACTGGCATGGCCCATTATGATGTACCCAATACGGATTTGCGGAGGCACTGAAGGCCGATAATGGTCAAGGAATGGTAATGAAATGTCGGAGGCTGATTGGTGGCGCTCTGATGACGTATTGATGATGCAATGACTGTCACGAGAGGTAAATGACGTGTAAGACGCTGATTGGTGACGTTTTGGTGACGTATTGATGATGTAATGGTTGTCTCGCGAGGTAAATGACGTGTAAGATGCTGATTGGTGACGTTCTGGTGACGTATTGATGATGCATTGATTGTCACAAGAAGTAAATGACGTGTAAGACGCTGATTGGTGGTGACTGATGACGTATTGCTGATGCATTGATTGTCACAAGAAGTAAATGACGTGTAAGACGCTGATTGGTGGTGACTGATGACATGGTGATGATGCAATGATTGTCACGACAAATAAATGAGGTGCGAGATGTTGATTCTACATAATGTATTAATAGAATTGTTATGCAAGATTACTGCCATTACACACACACACACACACACACACGAAGATACAGCATACAAGCGTTCATTTACAAACCCGGGTACAGGAGACTACAAAGGGACTCTGCAGATGGCCGGGTACAGAAACTACAGTACAAAGGGATGTTCATTATACAGTTGGGTACAGAACACAGGGGGAACTTCAGGTACAGTTGGGGGAACACAGGCAGTACAGAAGGCTAGGTAACTGACTCACTGACTTGACTGATACAGGATAAATAGTATAATTTTAAAGGCAAAAATAAAGAATTGGTTTAGTTTCTGTGTGTGTGTGTGTGTGTGTGTGTGTGTGTGTTACTCAAGCTATAACTTAACTTAGAGACTGAGACACTTCCCTTCCCCTCCATCTCTCTCTAGCTGATCCCCCACCACCAGTGTGTCGTCGGCAGTGTTGGTGGGGGGCAGGGGGAGAAGGGGGGGCAGGGAGGTGAGGAGGGGGCCGGGAGGGGGGCGGGGTGCTGGTCTATATATCTTGAGACACTGCGGTAGTGAAGTAATTGTCCACTAACAGTCTTCTTGTAGTGCCCACCTCCCTCCCCGCCCCCCCTCGCCGCCCAGACCCTCACCCCCTCTCCACCGCCCCCCCCAGGACCTTCTAGTAGCGCAGGATACCCCCTGCCAGGCCCAAGAACCCCCCTCCAGCGCCCCCCCCCCCCCCCCCAGTAGAGCGTCATCGGGTCGCCAGTAGTCTTGGAGGAGAAAATTATGGTCGTGAACCTCTCCAAGAACCTAACCTAACCTAACCATGAAGGTGAACACTGATGGAATGACTCACCTACGTTCCCGATTACCGTATGTGTGTATGTGTGTATGTATGTATGTAGGTAGATTTAGAATAAAACTGTTGCTTGATGCACCAGCTTAAAATATAACAAGTTTTTTGACACACACACACACACACACACACACACACACACACACACACACACACACAGAACACAATATTCTTCCACTTGAAGTCAAATAAAATAAAAAGTAAAAGTTTTAGAGGCAGGAAGTTGGTCAATATTAATGTGGAGAGAATAACAACATGCTGCTGACGTCACCTGGGAGAGTGAGGGAGAGGGGTGAGGGAGAGGGGAGAGGAGTGAGAGAGAGGGGTGAGGAGTGAGGGAGAGGGGTGAGGGAGAGGGGTGAGGGAAAGGGGTGAGGGAGAGGGGTGAGGGAAAGGGGTGAGGGAGAGGGGTGAGGGAGAAAAGGATAGGAGGGAGGGAAGGGGAAGAGACGAAGGAGAGGGAGAAAGAGGAAGAGGCGTAGGAGAGAGGAGAGAGAGAGAGGAGGTACTTCACATGACAAAAACTTTCACCAAACTTCCATTACAATGGTTTACAGAGTTACTGCTAGGGGGGGGGGGGAGGGGGTAGGAGGGGAGGGGCGGATAGTAGGGCAATGGTGTTGGTGGTGATAGTGGTGTGGGCTGGTGATGGTGGTTAGGGTTAGGTTAGGTCAGGTCACCAACAGGAAGGGTCGTTACACAGGTCGTCAGGTCAGGCGCTGTAGTTCCATTTGTTAACAGACCAATTTTCAGTTTTCACACCCGGTCAAATACCTGATGAGTAGCTGCTGGTGGTGACGCGGTGGAGGGAGGGAGAGTGTTGGAGGTGTGGGGAGTGTTGGAGGTGAGGAAGAGTGTTGGAGGTCTGGGGAGTGTTGGAGGTGAGGAAGAGTGTTGGAGGTCTGGGAAGTGTTGGAGGTGTGGTGGCGTGTTGGAGCTGCGGGGAGTTACCAGACATATAACATCATCTACAAAAAACTACAAAAACAATACCAGCAGAATGTAGACGTGTTATTTGGCCAATCGTTTTATTTCTACACAAACTATACACTACATCGTTAGGTGGGGGGGGGGGAGAGGGGGGAGGGGGGGGGAGGTGTAACAGATTGTGGTGTCAGTGTGAGGAGAGAATGAGTCAGGTGTAACAGGTATGAGGGAACGAGTCAGGTATGAGGGACCATCACTCACCTCGCCCCTCTTGATCAACAAACAAACATTGCCAATTACTGAACACAGGAGTAAGTCAACAAACCATACATACATACATACATACATACATACATACATACATACAAATCAGACTTCTATACAATTATATATATACGCTATCATATAAATTACGACACTGCTCCTATGTATACCTTCCCTACTGCCATGTATACTTTCACTGCTCCTATGTATACCTTCCCTACTGCCATGTATACCTCTCTATAAAGACAACTGGGACTGACGCCATTACCCACTACACATAATACATACTATACTTTATACTTTTATCGTATGTATAAAAAGGTGTATAATTTAACTTGGGAACTATGTAGAATTTATCTTAGTATTATATCTTGAAGTAGCGAGGGAAATTTTATCATAGGAACCTTTTAAGAATTCAACAGAGGGGGAGGGGTGAAGAGGTGGGGGAGGGGGGTGGGGAAGGGATGGAGGAGTTGGGATTGGGTGGGGGGGAGTGGGGGGGGGGGGGGGAAGGAGGGGAGGTTGAGGTAGGGGGATTCCCCGAGTTTGTTGACATTGAGTATCACGTGACTTGTCGAGGTAAACAAACCATCACATGGGTTGGTGGCGGTCCATCCCTCCCCCCCTCCCTCCCCCTCCCTCCCCCTCCCCGCCGGCAACTCTTTCTCCTTCTCCTCCTCTCCTTCTTCTTCTTCTTCTTCAGTGTCTTCCTCTTCCTCTTACTCCACTTCTCCATCTTCCACCAATTCCTCCCCTCCTCCTCCTCCCCTCCTCTTCCTTCTCCCCCTCCTCCTCTTCCCCTCCACCTCTTCCTCCTCCTCCTCCCCTCCTCTTCCTCTTCCTTCTCCCCCTCCTCCTCTTCCCCTCCACCTCTTCTTCCTCCTCCATTGATCACAACCGTGTGAGACATCTTCCCCTTCTCTCTTACTTACTGATCTGTTTGTGTCTCAGTGTTTGTGTGTGAGAGAGAGAGAGATAAGCTGTAACAAACAAACAATAACTGCAAAAGAGCCTTCCCCTCCTTCCCCCCCCCACCCTACCCCCTCCTAAACCCCACCTCCCCTCTCTCTCCTTTCCCCTCAGTCTTCCCACCTAAACCCATCGCCTTTCCCCCCCTCAGTCTGATAAACTACCCTCTTCTTCCTCCCGCCAGTCTCCTCTCCACCCTTCCCTTCTCTTCCCCCTCAGTCTGACCGGTAAACCCTCATCCCCTCTCTCTCCCCTCTCTCCTCCCCTCTCACCTCCCCTCTCACGCTTGACGACCACACAGGTTCACACAGGACCCCGACGGCCAGTTAATGGATTTTCAACATTTTTCTTTTTTTACTTTTTTTTTTGTACGACCAGATAGATCCGCCGTCTCCCCTCACCCCCCTCCCCACTATCTCATGTCCTCCCCTCACTCCCCCCCATTATCTCATGTCCTCCCCTCACTCCCCCCCCATTATCTCATGTCCTACCCTCACCCCTCCTCCCTTCACCCCCTCCTCCCCTCACCCCTCCTCCCCTCACCCCTCCTCCCCTCACCCCTCACCCCCTTCCTCCCCACCGTTACAAGTTCTCATTTCTTTGTTTGTTTTTTAGTATTTTGTTTAGGTTTCTACTTTATATTGTAGAGAAAATTCCATTAAAGTTCATTAGTAGCTGTTAAGTGTGTGTGTGTGTGTGTGTGTGTGTGTGTGTGTGTGTGTGTGTGTGTGTGTGTGTGTGTGTGTGTGTGTACAAGGATGATGGGCTCTGGCTGTCACTACAATTGGGTTTTGTCCATTGTGGTAATTGTGAAGCTGTCAGTAGTACACGGGAGGGGGTGAGGGATGAGGGGGATGAGGGGGGTGAGGGGGGTGAGGGGGTGAGGGGGGTGAGGGGGGTGAGCGGGAGGAAGGGAGGGAGAATGAAGTGGTACTCAGGATATTGTTGTTTAAGTGACAGCTAGAGAGAGAGAGAGAGAGAGAGAGAGAGAGAGAGAGAGAGAGAGAGAGAGAGAGAGAGAATAAGAAGAATCATTCACCAAACTATTTGATATAATATCCCTGAACTGTGAGTAGATACCATCACCTCCCTCCACCCTCTTCTGGCTTACACACACACACACACACACACAGTAAACAATTCCCAAACAAAGTAGACAGTGACCAAACCTCTCTTGTTTACTTCGGGCCGACTTACCTCACATCGGCGGTAAATACCTTGATGTAAACAGACCTGCCTCATTAATTGTTTACTTACCTGTGTGTCTACGTGTACGGCCAGGTAGCCACGGTAAGACCTGACACTTCTCTCCCTCTCCATAACGAAACAGGAGTGTGTGTGACCGTAGAGTGTATGTGACCGTAGAGTGTGTGTGACCGTAGAGTGTGTGTGACCGTAGAGTGTGTGTGACCGTAGAGTGTGTGTGACCGTAGAGTGTGTGTGACCGTAGAGTGTGTGTGACCGTAGAGTGTGTGTGACCGTAGAGTGTGTGTGACCGTAGAGTGTGTGTGACCGGAGTGTATGTGACCATAGAGTGTGTGTGACCGTAGAGTGTGTGTGACCGTAGAGTGTGTGTGACCGTAGAGTGTATGTGACCGTAGAGTGTGTGTGACCGGAGTGTGTGTGACCATAGAGTGTGTGTGACCGTAGAGTGTGTGTGACCGTAGAGTGTGTGTGACCATAGAGTGTGTGTGACCGTAGAGTGTGTGTGACCGGAGTGTGTGTGACCATAGAGTGTGTGTGACCGTAGAGTGTGTGTGACCGTAGAGTGTGTGTGACCGTAGAGAGTGTGTGACCGTAGAGTGTGTGTGACCGTAGAGTGTGTGTGACCGTAGAGTGTGTGTGACCGTAGAGTGTGTGTGACCATAGAGTGTGTGTGACCGTAGAGTGTGTGTGACCGTAGAGTTGTATTAGACCAATATATCCCGAGGGTGTTCAAGAAAAATGTCCCTACTTTCCTCCCTCCAACTCACAGTGTCTGAGGAAGCAGGCAGGAAGGGAGACAGGGAGCAGAAAGGGAGGGAGGGAGCAGAAAGGGAGGGAGGGAGCAGAAAGGGAGGGAGGGAGCAGAAAGGGAGGAAGGTAGGGAAAAAACAGGGAGGGACGGAACAGGGAGGGACGGAACAGACAGGGAGGGACGGAACAGGGAGGGAGGGACGGAACAGGGAGGGAGGCCAGGTCATTTTTCTACGACGTCTCATACAGTCACCCCAAAAACTATCTCTACCGGGGTGATCGATGAGTCTCACAATGAACACTGTGACTCCTGTTGTCTCGGTAAGGTTGTCAAAATCCTCCGTCCGTTGTGTCATATTGTGTCAACATAATTTGGTCTAGATAGTTTTGTTTTAGTAACTTTACTGTACATAAACTTATAATAAACTTATAATTTAAATTAGTTTACCCTAACCTAACCAAACCTAACCTAACCTAACCTAACCCTAACCTAACCTAACCTCACCAAGTAGCATTAGGGTGTTTAATTATCAGGTGAACTAAGCTAAGGGAGGGGGGTGAGAAGCAAGGGAGGAGCTTATATTTACACACACACACACACACACACACACACACACACACACACACACACACACACACACACACTACCCACCCCCCCCCACCCTGCCATTCTGACCAGCATAATACAGAGTTACGAGTCCCTGGATTACATATCATTATTTATTGAATACTAAGTCGTCAAGTTTTAAAGGCATTTTTTTTTTATAATAGACTTAATTATTAAAGTTAGTTCATTATCGAGTCTCTGCCAACACACCTTGTTTATCTGGGGGGAAGACAGAGGAAAAAAACTCGTACATTATGGAGGTTAAATTATCGTTTTGCACATAAATACAAAACTTAACCTAACCAACGAGGAGATGACACGTGAGAATTATTTAACACGGGGTAAATATTATATAGCTAATTACCATATTATAATCCATTGTACATCTGGCTTCTAATACCGGGTGACTTAGGTGTTGCCCACAAGTATAGCACAGGAGAGAGAGAGAGAGAGAGAGAGAGAGAGAGAGAGAGAGAGAGAGAGAGAGTAAAGTTAGCCAAACGTTATATGCAAATTAATGTAAATTTCCCAAACTCAGTTATCAGTGAATATCTAATTACACTCATTAAGCACTTTGGGGGGGTGAGGGTGGGGGTAGTAGGGGGGTAGGGGAGGAGTAGTGGAGTATGGGGTAGGGAGTATGGTGGGGAGGGGGGTAGGAGGAGAGGGGAGGGGTGAGGGGGAGGGGTACTTTTACATAAACAAGCGTCGGGTCGTTAGTACAGAATACCCAAAGTGGTAATTACCCTCAGGCAAACTAGCGCCAACTACGACAAATTATCCCACACTAACAACTCCTCGAACAACAACAACAACAACAACAACAAACTTGCAGGTACAGTATAATTACCTGTAACTTGGAGAACTGTAATGTACTGTAATTATATATGTATGCTCTCTACGGTATGTGGTGGGCTGTGGGGTGTGTGGGGTGTGGGCTGTGGGGTGTGGGGGTGTGGGCTGTGGGGTGTGGGCTGTGGGGAGTTTCATAGTATCAACAGCTATTAAGACTAGGGGACAATAACAAGTATATGCACAGGTGAATTAATATGAACATACGTACACACACACACACACACACACACACACACACACACACACACACCTACACTCATTAAAGCGAACACAAACCACCTCATTACCTGAAACAATACAACTATAAAATAAATTACAATGTTATCCATCCATCAGCTGACAATGTAAACAAACACCTTTTTCCCTTTAATTACATGTTCTTAACCAGTTTCTTCTCTCTCTATCTCTCACAGGTAAGGCGATGTGTCTCACCTGTCTCTCAGCTTCTCTCAGGTACAGTACGTGAGGTAATGCTGAGTGAGATGAGATAAATTATGAGTTACTTTAATTATTGTGTCGAAATATAATAAATTAATTTGCTAACTTCATCTGTTTCTTATTATTACTTTTATCTATCCATCTATCTATCCATCTATCTATCTATCCATCTATCTATCTATCTATCTATCTATCTGTCTATTTGTCTGTTTGTCTGTCTGTCTGTCTATGAGAAAATTACTAAACAACAAGATCAACAAAAACAACAATAACAACAACCACAACCATCACCACAACAACCACCACCAACCACAACAACCACAACCATCACCACAACAACCACCACCAACCACAACAACCACAACCATCACCACAACAACCACAACCAACCATCACAGCCATCACAACCAAATGGCCTAATGTTGGACACAGTTGGGGACGATCACAACATAAACCAACATTAATGAGGCGACGCCGGTCTATAACCCCCTCCCTCCCCCCCCCCTCCCCCCCCTCCCAGGTCGATTTTTTTAAGGGGGGGTGGAGGGGGGGAGGAGGAGAGTGAGAAGGGGGGAGGGGGAAGAGGGAAGAAGAAGTGGAGGTGACGTGGTTGGGAAGGGGAGGGGGAAGGGGGGGGAGAGGGGGAGGAGAGGGGAAAGGGGAGAGGGAAGGGGAGAGGGAAGGGGAGGTGAAAGGAAGGAGGAAGGGGAAAGGAGAGGGAGGTAGAAGGAAGGGGGAGAAGGGAGGTCAGGTCAGGTCAGGTCAGGTCAAGGTACACCAGTGACCCCCAGGTGACCTTATCTTCTCACAACGATAAAAAAAAAACATCTATTACTCACAGATAAGCCAGAGGTATCTAAGTTCCACCAATCACAACCCTGATTAACTACAAGAGACACACTCATTGGTTGAGAATGCTGTACTCGTGTTTATATGAGGAAACTTCATGTCTGACCAAGAGTACAATGCCCCCAGCCAATGAGCGTTCTTCCCGTATGCATTCTGGGTTGTGATTGGCTGTACTTTCTTTTTCATTCCCATTATCTCTCTCTCTCTCTCTCTCTCTCCCTACCAACACCCTTATTTCACCCCATTTTTTCCTCCCCACCATCATCACCGTGTCTCCCCTACTCACCCTACACCTACACACACACACCTGTAACCCTCCACTCACCTGTAACCCTTCACACACCTGAGATCCAATTAACCTTTCAGAGCCTTACCTGCTGTTCCCTCCTCCAATCACAATTACCTTCAGGATAAGAAAGTAATTCACCTGACTAATCCTTCAACATTTTTGATAATATTCCTCCCTTAAATGACATAATATTACCCTAGAAATATTAACAAGTATTGAACAATATTTCTAATTACACGTATAATATTTCCTCCTGTAAGATACTGTAATATTCTTCCCTATGTTTACGATATTACTCCTATAGACGTGGAATATTACCCATAATACCCCTCTTATTATTATATCTACCTGTAACACCTGTGGTATGTCCATTAATTAAATCTTTATATTATTCCTCATAAAAAGTCAATTATTATTTTCCCTGCATAAGAAGAGTTCTCAATACTTTACACGTTCTTCTGTAATCACGTTCTAAAAGGTAACTCAATTAGGGGTTTAGCCTTTTCGACGTTCTCACATCACGTTATGTACAGTAAGTTCTATCAACAAAAAGACGTTCACTTAGTCTTTAAAATCCTCCTTCACGTTCTAATGCATCTTGTACCAATACGTTCTTCAGTACGTTCTAATGCCACCGTTCAATCACGTTCTGAAAAGCCGTTCTACCTTTTTTTACAGCCCTACGTTCCGTTCAATTACGTTCTCCCCCCCCCCCCCCCCCCACCACGCCTTCATTAACTAAATGCGTTTGCCAATTGCTAATTCGCCTTGAACCATATTTATGATAATGAACGTGTGAGAGAGAGAGAGAGAGAGAGAGAGAGAGAGAGAGAGAGTTCACTTGCTTTACTTGGGAGAGGGGGGGGGGGGGACGGCGCGTTCACTCATTATACCGTTCAATTGTAGCCCCCGTTCACTTATCGCAGCGTTCATTTCTCAGTCCGCTTTAGGGAGGTGTCCGTCTAATGGAGGTTCCACTGTATCCGTCTTATCGCAGCGTTCACTTGCCGGCAGCTATGATGGACGCCCGTCTTATCGAGGCGTTCATTGACGACAGCGAGGAAACAGGCCCCAGAAGAACGCCCTGGCTCAAGATACGAGAGAGAGAGAGAGAGAGAGAGAGAGAGAGAGAGACCGCCAAATTTTATATACTCAGTGCCAAGGGGGAGGAAGGGAAGTAAAGGGTGAGTGCCAGGGGGAAAGGGAGGAAAGGGTTGGCATCAAAGGGTGAATAAAAGGGACTCTAGCACACACACACACACGGTCCTCTCTCCACCTCTAACTACCACAAACCAGGTCATATACACGTCTGTTCTCCCCCCCCCCCCCCCAGACACACGTTCAAACTGACCTCTAAATGTATTTGTACAGACAGACTGACAAACGGACTGAACGTGGGGGGGGGGGGGGGAGCTCTTAGGTGTCGAGGTGCTGACATACAGGTGACAGTCTTGGGGGTCCTGACACACAGCTGACAGTCTTGGGGGTCCTGACACACAGCTGACAGTCTTGGGGGTCCTGACACACAGCTGACAGTCTTGGGGGTCCTGACACAGCTGACAGTCTTGGGGGTCCTGACACACAGCTGACAGTCTTGGGGGTCCTGACACACAGCTGACAGTCTTGGGGGTCCTGACACACAGCTGACAGTCTTGGGGGGTCCTGACACAGCTGACAGTCTTGGGGGTCCTGACACAGCTGACAGTCTTGGGGGTCCTGACACACAGCTGACAGTCTTGGGGGGTCCTGACACACAGCTGACAGTCTTGGGGGTCCTGACACACAGCAGACAGTCTTGGGGGTCCTGACACACAGCTGACAGTCTTGGGGGTCCTGACACACAGCTGACAGTCTTGGGGGTCCTGACACACAGCTGACAGTCTTGGGGGTCCTGACACACAGCTGACAGTCTTGGGGGTCCTGACACACAGCTGACAGTCTTGGGGGTCCTGACACACAGCTGACAGTCTTGGGGGTCCTGACACACAGCTGACAGTCTTGGGGGTCCTGACACACAGCTGACAGTCTTGGGGGTCCTGACACACAGCTGACAGTCTTGGGGGTCCTGACACACAGCTGACAGTCTTGGGGGTCCTGACACACAGCTGACAGTCTTGGGGGGTCCTGACACAGCTGACAGTCTTGGGGGTCCTGACACAGCTGACAGTCTTGGGGGTCCTGACACACAGCTGACAGTCTTGGGGGTCCTGACACACAGCTGACAGTCTTGGGGGTCCTGACACACAGCAGACAGTCTTGGGGGTCCTGACACACAGCTGACAGTCTTGGGGGTCCTGACACACAGCTGACAGTCTTGGGGGTCCTGACACACAGCTGACACTCTTGGGGGTCCTGACACACAGCTGACAGTCTTGGGGGTCCTGACACACAGCTGACAGTCTTGGGGGTCCTGACACACAGCTGACAGTCTTAGGGGTCCTGACACACAGCTGACAGTCTTAGGGGTCCTGACACACAGCTGACAGTCTTGGGGGGTCCTGACACACAGCTGACAGTCTTGGGGGTCCTGACACACAGCTGACAGTCTTGGGGGTCCTGACACACTTTCTTATAGTGATTGTTACATGGCGTTTGAGAGCACCATCATCACCATCATCACTATCATCACCATACACCACCAACACCCTCACCACACACCACCATAATCACTATCATCAGACATCACCATACATCACCATACACCAACATCACTATCATCACCATACACCACCAACACCCTCATTACCATCACCACACACCACCATAATCACTATCATCAGACATCACCATACACCACCATACACCACACACCATCACTATCATCACCATCACCACCACCCCTCACTACCATCACCATACACCACCATACACCACACACCATCACTATCATCACCACCCCCCTCAATAGGTACACGTGTCCTGTAGTTAAGATCAATACAGGTAGAGTTATGAGAAAGGTGTTAATTAATGAGGTGTTGTATAGCCGTGGTGTCACAGTGATGGCTCAAGTGCGGGGTGGATGGTCCGGCCTCAATTATACTGTGGCTGGTTATACCTCTCCCCCTCTCTCTCTCTCTCTCTCCTCCTTCACCTTGTAGCCACACATCCATTCCTCCTTTCTTTCCTTCCTTCTCCTGCCACATCACACCCCCCCCCCCCCCGCTGCCACATCTTAAAAATGTCATAATTATCTGAGTTACACAGTTTTACAATAAGTGTCAACTCTGTGTGTGTGTGTGTGTGTGTCATAAGCTCAACCTGTCACAGAGCTTCCAACACACACACACACACACACACACACACACACACACACACACACACACGAGTGGATTGATTCTTTTGATTGGTAACCTAAAACACTTCACTATAATGACCTGATGTAGACTGAAGGGTGGGTGCCAGGGAGAGAGTGCCAGGGAGGGTGCCAGGGAGAGAGTGCCAGGAAGGGTGCCAGGGAGAGAGTGCCAGGAAGGGTGCCAGGGGGAGAGTGCCAGGAAGGGTGCCAGGGGGAGAGTGCCAGGAAGGGTGCCAGGGGGAGAGTGCCAGGGTGGGTGCCAAGGGGAGAGTGCCAGGGAGGGTGCCAGGGGGAGAGTGCCAGGGTGGGTGCCAGGGGGAGAGTGCCAGGGTGGGTGCCAGGGGGAGAGTGCCAGGAAGGGTGCTAGGGGGAGCATCAGGGGGTGAGTGCCAGGGAGAGTATCAGGGGGAGAGTGCCAGGAAGGGTGCCAGGGGGAGTATCAGGGGGTGAGTGCCAGGGAGAGTATCAGGGGAGAGTGCCAGGAAGGGTGCCAGGGGGAGAGTGCCAGGAAGGGTGCTAGGGAGAGCATCAGGGGGCGAGTGCCAGGGAGAGTATCAGGGGGCGAGTGCCAGGGAGAGTATCAGGGGGTGAGTGCCAGGGAGAGTATCAGGGGGTGAGTGCCAGGGGGAGTATCAGGAGCTGAGTGCCAGGCAGAATATCAGGGGGTGAATGTCAGGGAGAATATCAAAGGGAGAGATTAAAGGGTAAGGGACCCAGGGAGGATAACTAAGGGAGGACATCAAAGGGTAAGGGCGCCTCGCTACCACCGCCTCAGGTACCAGTAGGTCAAGTTTCTGTCTTATGATAATGGCGTGCTCTCTCTCTCTCTCTCTCTCTCTCTCTCTCCTCTCTCTCTCTCTCTCTCCCTCTCTCTCTCTTGGCCAGGTGAGGAACAAGCACATCTAAGTAACACTCCCTCAATCACCCCTTCAAGTAACACTCCTTCAAGTAACACTCCTTCAAGTAACACTCCTTCAAGTAACTCTCCTTCAAGTAACACTCCTTCAAGTAACACTCCTTCAAGTAACACCCTTCAAGTAACACTCCTTCAAGTAACACTCCTTCAAGTAACACTCCTTCAAGTAACTCTCGTTCAAGTAACACTCCTTCAAGTAACACTCCTTCAAGTAACACTCCTTCAAGTAACACTCCTTCAAGTAACTCTCGTTCAAGTAACACCCTTCAAGTAACACTCCTTCAAGTAGCACTCCTTCAAGTAACACTGCTCTCAAGCACCAAGAGACAAACACACCTAAAATACTAAAGAACTTCAAGTAAACAGCGCAAAAAAGACAGACAGACAGACACCTCAGCCACAGACAGACAGACAGACACCTCAGCTACAGACAGACAGACAGACACCTCAGCCACAGACAGACAGACAGACACCTCAGCCACAGACAGACAGACAATGGCCATTAGACAGCAGATTACCAGGTGGCTCCAGGTTCTAAACAGGTGAGTGAAGGCTCGTGCAAGCAGCCATTAGCAAGACGCAGGCGGCCCCAAGCAGTAAGGCACACAGGTTAACACGCATAGCCTAGCCCCCAGGTAACTAGGTACAGGTAACACAGCCAGGTAACAGGTGAAGAGAAGGAGAAGTAGTGTTAAGCATGCTGAGGAATGAAGGAGAGAGGGAGGGAGGAAGAAGGATGTAGGGTGAGAGAGGGAGGGTGGGAAGGAGGGAAGGAAAGAAGGAGGTACTTAGCTAGAGGTAGGAGTGAGGAAGAACAACACGAGGCGACGTTTAACCTCTCCCCCTCCTCACTCCCTCCCACCCCCTTTCCCTCCCTGTCCCCCCTACCCAACATAGTGTCTCCCTACTTCTTCCTCTCCTCCCTTACAAACCCATAAAGCACCTACCTCCTCCTCTTCTTCCTCCCTCCTCTTCCTCCTTCTCCTCCCCCTCCTCTTCTTCCTCCCTCCTCTTCCTCCTTCTCCTCCCCCTCCTCTTCTTCCTCCTTCTTCTCCCCCTCCCCCCCACAGCACCACTAATGGAGGGAGACTCAGCTCCTAAATGTGTAAAAATTCGAAAAGTAAAAATGTGTTGTGTTCATTCCTGGGGGCCTTGTCCACCATCACTACCATCTCTACAATCACCTGCACCATCACTACCATCTCTACCATCACCTGCACCACCACTACCATCTCTACCATCACCTGCACCATCACTACCATCTCTACCATCACCTGCACCATCTCTACCATCACCTGCACCATCACTACCATCTCTACCATCACCTGCACCACCACTACCATCTCTACCATCACCTGCACCATCTCTACCATCACCTGCACCATCACTACCATCTCTACCATCACCTGCACCATCACTACCATCTCTACCATCACCTGCACCATCACTACCATCTCTACCATCACCTGCACCATCACTACCATCTCTACCATCACCTGCACCATCACTACCATATCTACCATCACCTGCACCACCACTACCATCTCTACCATCACCTGCACCATCACTACCATCTCTACCATCACCTGCACCATCTCTACCATCACCTGCACCATCACTACCATCTCTACCATCACCTGCACCATCTCTACCATCACCTGCACCATCACTACCATCTCTACCATCACCTGCACCATCACTACCATCTCTACCACCACCTGCACCACCACTACCATCTCTACCATCACCTGCACCATCACTACCATCTCTACCATCACCTGCACCACCACTACCATCTCTACCATCACCTGCACCACCACTACCATCTCTACCATCACCTGCACCATCACTACCATCTCTACCATCACCTGCACCACCACTACCATCTCTACCATCACCTGCACCACCACTACCATCTCTACCATCACCTGCACCACCACTACCATCTCTACCATCACCTGCACCACCACTACCATCTCTACCATCACCCCCTCCATCACTACCATCACTACCATTATCACCAACACCTGTCGGCGGGGGGTGAGGGGGGAGGTAACTAGTTCACCTGTCTTGATTCTACTTAAGGAAGAAGAGGAGGTGAGATAAAAGGAGGAGGAGGTGGTGGAGGAGAAGAGTAGTAGGAGGAAGAAGAGGAGGAAGAGTTGGAGGGAGGAGTAGAAAGAGGAGGAAAAGGAAGAGAGAGAGGGCAATGAGGGAGGGATGATTAGGGATTACTGAAGGGAGGGAAGGAAGGAAGGAAGGAAGGAAGGAGTGAAGGCAGGGAACTTGCACTCCTACATATTATCATAATTACCAGCGCTAGGTACCCGCCCCTGAAGCCCTCACGAATCACTTTTAGTTTAGTCCTCCCTCTTGATGCCGTACGACACGTTGGCTCACACGGGGTGGCTGGCAGCGCTCTCTGTACTGGCGGGCGTATGATGTACTCTCTCTCTCTCTCTCTCTCTCTGTAACCCCTTATATTAGCCTCTCCCCCTTCCCCCTTCTCCCCCCCCCCCTTAGAATCATCCCAAGGACGTATTATAATGCTAGGTTAGGAAGGTGTAGTATTCCCTGACACACACACACACTATCCTTGTATTGCTTGTGTACATTATTATTATTATCATTATTACCAATATTACAGGTGTTAAAATCATAATTACTACTACCACTATTACTACCATTACCACTACTACTACTACCATTACTACTACCACTATTACTACCATTACCACTACTACTACTACCATTACTACTACCACTATAGTCATATTTACCACTACACCTAATCACTACAGTTGACCCTGGTTCACGTAGGAGGGTCGTCACAACCATCATCACACGTCATAATAAACTACCTTAATTATATTGATTTTGAGACAGTTTATTTAGCCAGAAGAACACAGATACAGAGAGGATATATACTGTACATACATACATACATACATACATACTGTACATACATGCATACACCAAACATACATACACAGAGTAGAGGCAGTGTGGCAGTGCTTGTAGAGGGTGTGTGGTGGTGGGCCGCATGTCCTGTCTTCACGGACATGGTGCATTAAATGGCCTAACAAGTGTGCTGTACCCCCCCCCCCCCCCCCCAAGCAACAACGGAGTGACGCAACATACCCACAAATTATCTCTCAAATTTTACTTTGTGATACAATGTTCAGGTATTATTCAATAACCTGCCATGAGAGGTGAGGTGAGGGCCACAGCAACGTCTGGCCCTGAGAGGTGAGGTGAGGGCCACAGCAACGTCTGGCCCTGAGAGGTGAGGTGAGGGCCACAGCAACGTCTGCCCCTGAGAGGTGAGGTGAGGGCCACAACAGCGGCTGGCCCTGAGAGGTGAGGGCCACAACAGCGGCTGGCCCTGGGAGGACAATAGCAGTTTAGGTGTAGTTGGTGTGGAGGATATGTTCCATCACCACCAACACCCTCAGCTGAGTCACACCCGGCCACCAGTCCTACCCGGCCCTACCCTACCTTACCCAGTCCTACCCTACCCTGCCCTACCTTACCCAGTCCTACCCTACCCTGCCCTACCTTACCCAGTCCTACCCTACCCTGCCCTACCTTACCCAGTCCTACCCGGCCCTGCCCTACCTTACCCAGTCCTACCCGGCCCTGCCCTACCTTACCCAGTCCTACCCGGCCCTGCCCTACCTTACCCAGTCCTACCCGGCCCTACCCTACCTTACCCAGTCCTACCCTACCCTGCCCTACCTTACCCAGTCCTACCCGGCCCTGCCCTACCTTACCCAGTCCTACCCTACCCTGCCCTACCTTACCCAGTCCTACCCTACCCTGCCCTACCTTACCCAGTCCTACCCGGCCCTGCCCTACCTTACCCAGTCCTACCCGGCCCTGCCCTACCTTACCCAGTCCTACCCGGCCCTGCCCTACCTTACCCAGTCCTACCCGGCCCTACCCTACCTTACCCAGTCCTACCCTACCCTGCCCTACCTTACCCAGTCCTACCCGGCCCTGCCCTACCTTACCCAGTCCTACCCTACCCTGCCCTACCTTACCCAGTCCTACCTGGCCCTGCCCTACCTTACCCAGTCCTACCCTACCCTGCCCTACCTTACCTTACCCAGTCCTACCCTACCCTATCCTACCCTGCCTATCTCCATTCAAGTAGATAGACTCCTGTTAACAACGACTCTCTCTCTCTCTTTCTCCCCCTCCCTTCTTTCTCTCTCTCTCTCTTTCTTCCCCCTCCCTTCTCTCTCTCTCTCTCACGTACAAACCAATACTCACTCACCTGTCCATCAAGGTAAACAAATAACACAGGTAAATGTAATCTATTTGACCCTTGTATTTAGGTAACTGATCAACACTTAAGATCGTTGTATCGTTTAGAAGGTGACCGAAGAATTAAGAGAATATTGTTCATGCTTACAAAATACTCTTGAACGATTATAATGTGAGGAAACGGAACAAATTCATCTTTAACACACTTGATGATTGGGCGGCATATGTCACCTGATAATTAAGCACCCGAACGCAAACTTAACCTAACTTAACCTAACCTAACTTTAATCTAACCTAGTCTTATTTAACTTAACTCAACCTAACCTAACACTAACTTATATTAACTCAATGCTAACATAACCTAACCACTCCAGGTAACATTAAGGTGTTTTAATCAACAGGTATAATAAATAAACTCGGAGAAGGTGATGGGGGGGGGAGGAGGGGGTTGACGATAATAAAGAGAGAGAGAGAGAGAGAGAGAGAGAGAGAGAGAGAGAGAGAGAGAGAGAGAGAGAGAGAGAGAGAGTCACCTGGTGTCACTGAACTAGACAGATCAATCCCTCCTGTTGTTGATGTTGTATATAAAGTGTTTCCCTCACCTCTCCTCACCTCCTCTCCTCTCCCCACCTCCTCTCCTCTCCCCACCTCCTCTCCTCTCCCCACCTCCTCTCCTCTCCTCACCTCCTCTCCTCTCCCCACCTCCTCTCCTCTCCCCACCTCCTCTCCTCTCCCCACCTCCTCTCCTCTCCCCACCTCCTCTCCTCTCCCCACCTCCTCTCCTCACCCCACCTCCTCTCCTCTCCCCACCTCCTCTCCTCACCCCACCTCCTCTCCTCTCCCCACCTCCTCTCCTCTCCTCACCTCCTCTCCTCTCCCCACCTCCTCTCCTCTCCCCACCTCCTCTCCTCTCCCCACCTCCTCTCCTCTCCCCACCTCCTCTCCTCACCCCACCTCCTCTCCTCTCCCCACCTCCTCTCCTCTCCCCACCTCCTCTCCTCTCCCCACCTCCTCTCCTCTCCCCACCTCCTCTCCTCTCCCCACCTCCTCTCCTCACCCCACCTCCTCTCCTCTCCCCACCTCCTCTCCTCACCCCACCTCCTCTCCTCTCCCCACCTCCTCTCCTCTCCTCACCTCCTCTCCTCTCCCCACCTCCTCTCCTCTCCCCACCTCCTCTCCTCTCCCCACCTCCTCTCCTCTCCCCACCTCCTCTCCTCTCCCCACCTCCTCTCCTCTCCCCACCTCCTCTCCTCACCCCACCTCCTCTCCTCTCCCCACCTCCTCTCCTCACCCCACCTCCTCTCCTCACCCCACCTCCTCTCCTCTCCCCACCTCCTCTCCTCTCCCCACCTCCTCTCCTCACCCCACCTCCTCTCCTCTCCCCACCTCCTCTCCTCTCCCCACCTCTTCTCCTCTCCCCACCTCCTCTCCTCTCCCCACCTCCTCTCCTCTCCCCACCTCCTCTCCTCTCCCCACCTCCTCTCCTCTCCCCACCTCCTCTCCTCTCCCCACCTCCTCCTCTTCCTCACCTCACCTTGGTTCTACCTGACTGACTGTCTCACCTGTGCCACACCTTAAGGCTGGCTCTCTCTCTCTCTCTCTCTCTCTCTCTCTCTCTCTCTCTCTCTGTACAACCTGACTGATAAAGGAGAGATATATCTACCACTACTATCACCACTACCACTCACCACCACTACCACCACTACCACCACTCCTCAGCGCCCCACGGACCAACAACGCCTGAGTAGTGAAGCGCTATCCTTCATCATAACCTCGATACTGTCTGACATCCATACCCTTCTTCCCTCTCTTCCTTCCCTCCCTCCTTCACTCTCTTTCACCTTCCCTTCCTTCTTTCCTCCCTCTCTCTCTCTCTCTCCTCCCCTCCCTTCTAGCCCATCCTCATGCTGAGAGAGAGAGAGAGAGAGAGAGAGAGAGAGAGAGAGAGAGAGAGAGAGAGAGACCCCCACACACCCACCCATCCACACCAACTGTCTCAATCCAGGTCACCCAACCCGATGGTCCTATAATTCCGCTTTATGTAAACGTTCTCGCCTTTACTCTCGTCCTTCTATTTCTTCTTCGCCTTCTTCTATCGTTCTCCCCCTTTCACCAGTGGCGATATTGGCCTCGGGAAGCACACCAAAATGATCTGTCCTCACCATCTAGCTCATAATATTGCTTCTACACCCGTCCATTTACTGTCTCATGTGTGGTAATATTGATGTCGGGGGAGATATTGAAGAAGAACAAGAAGAAGAAGAAGAAGAACAAGAAGAACAAGAACAACAACAAGAAGCGTTCTCTATAATAATAATAATAATAATAATAATAATAATAATAATAATAATAATCCTTCTCTATCAACTACTGGTGCCAAACATACAAACCTTTACCAGTGCCACGGCCCAAACTTCCACCTTAGTGCCACAGTGTAAACTCATACGGGAAAAAAGAATGAAAGAAAGAAAGAAAATAAAAGGCGGTGTTAGAATGACCATCACAGCTGGCACCTCGTGTTATTGCCGCCACACACACACACACACACACACACACATTACGCCCAGTTTTCCCTCTGCTGGTGTTCGTGCCAAGGTTGTCGCCTCTCTTACTACAGTCAATTCCTCCAGCAGATTGTACAGTGAAGGGCGTCTCTCTCTCTCTCTCTCTCTCTCTCTCTCTCTCTCTCTCTCTCCCTTCTTGCAGCCATGAACATTTTGGGTCTCGTCCTTGAACATTTGTGTGGGTAGGCAGCACGTCAAGGTCAAGTTAAATCATGCAAGTTGTATACCTACAGTTCTCCTCTAGTCTGTCTGTCTGTCTGTCTGTCTGTCTGTATGTTACTAGACAGTATACACTAAATACTAACTATCAGTATGACGGACGGAAGGACAGACGGACAAACGTAAAGACAGATAGAGAGACAGACAGACAGACAGACAGACAGACAGACAGACAGACAAATAGGCAGAGACAGACAGACAGACAGACAGAGACAGACAAATAGGCAGAGACAGACAGACAGACAGACAGACAGACAGACAGACACCCCCAGAAACAAATTCCCACTACATTGTACCATGGTAAAAAAATATATATATATAAATATATATAAATAAATAAATAAATAAATAAATAAATTAAATAAGTAAATATAAATAAATAATTAAATAAGTAAATAAAAAAACAAATGAGTAAATAAATAGGTGCCTCATTTCTCCTCCTAGGTGCTCCTCCCTCCTAGGTGCTCCTCCCTCCTAGGTGCTCCTCCCTCCTAGGTGCTCCTCCCTCCTAGGTGCTCCTCCCTCCTAGGTGCTCCTTCCTCCTAGGTGCTCCTCCCTCCTAGGTGCTCCTCCCTCCTAGGTGCTCCTCCCTCCTAGGTGCTCCTTCCTCCTAGGTGCTCCTCCCTCCTAGGTGCTCCTCCCTCCTAGGTGCTCCTCCCTCCTAGGTGCTCCTCCCTCCTAGGTGCTCCTTCCTCCTAGGTGCTCCTTCCTCCTAGGTGCTCCTCCCTCCTAGGTGCTCCTCCCTCCTAGGTGCTCCTCCCTCCTAGGTGCTCCTCCCCTAGTGCTCCTTCCTCCTAGGTGCTCCTCCCTCCTAGGTGCTCCTCCCTCCTAGGTGCTCCTTCCTCCTAGGTGCTCCTCCCTCCTAGGTGCTCCTCCCTCCTAGGTGCTCCTCCCTCCTAGGTGCTCCTCCCTCCTAGGTGCTCCTTCCTCCTAGGTGCTCCTCCCTCCTAGGTGCTCCTCCCTCCTAGGTGCTCCTTCCTCCTAGGTGCTCCTCCCTCCTAGGTGCTCCACCACTCACAAGACACAGGTCCCTCCCAGGTCCCTCCCAGGTCCCCCAATAGAGCTTGTCCCTCGCCCTAGACAGGTCCATTCCCCCACCAACGGCCTCTCTCTTCTGACGGATGGACGGAAGGATGGTTGGGCAGACAGTTAGTCAAACGGACGGACGGACGGAGAGATTGGCGGAGGGGCGAGGTGAGAGATGACAGAGGGAGAGAGAGAGAGAGAGAGAGAGAGAGAGAGAGAGAGAGAGAGAGAGAGAGAGAGTTCACCACCCTTTCCTCCTCCTTCCCTCTCCACTTCCTACCCACTCCACCACCCTTCCCACTCCACCACCCTTCCCACTCCTCCCTCCCACTCTACCACCCCTCTTCCTCCTCGCTATCGATTCCAAAATGGGATAAATTCTCGATCAGTTTCCGTGCGGTTGACGGGGGGCGGTAACCATTACAACCACCCCCCCCCCCCCCTGAGGTGTGGGAAGATAACCACACCACCAGCCACACCATCAACCACACAACCACCCCCGCGAGGTGTAGGAAGATAACCTTGGCCCTCACTATCAACCACACCACCACACAACCAAACAGACAACCACACCTGGGCTGACTTGCATCACCAACCACACTCGGCCACATGTACTGTACGTCGTCACACACACACACACAAACACACACACACACACTACGCTCCACTCCGTATATCCGCCACAATAATAAAAATAAAATAATGATAAAACAGCAATGATACAACTACTACTACTAATAATAATAATAATAATAATAATAATATAAAACGAAGTACAGTATCATATCCCAGTGAGAGTCCTCTACGTGTTTCGTCTCTCGAGCCTTAAGAACGGTATTCACTTTGTTGTGGGGTGGTGGGTGGGCGGTGGGCGGTGGCGGGTGGCGGGGTGGGCGGTGGCAGGGTGGCGGGGTGGTGGGTGGCAGGGTTGGCAGGGTGGCGGGGTGGCAGCGGCGGTTAAACACAGGGAATTCACGAGTTTCTGTACGATGTAAAATACCTCCGCCACCACACGCCCTCTCGCTCACTGTCTGACGCGTTCCAACATTCTATCACGAAGGATTATGTTGTTAGGAGTTGCAGAACGATGACACGGTGAGATACATGCCTAAAACTAATGTTAGTTACAGAAATCTTAACTTGGGGTTAGGTAGATAGGCCTCCTCATACACCCCCCCCCCCCCTGGTGATGGTGTCCGTCTGTCCGTCCGCTAGTCCGTCCATCCGTAAAACCTCAGACTTCCCGCCGCTCGATATTCCAAAACCCCGATTGAGTGATTTCATTTTAGGTGTGTGAATGTATTATGGTGGAGTGTTGGTGACGGCTGATGACTGCGAGGCGTCTCAAGAGCTGCGTGTTGCTGACTTACGTGATATCATAGTTATATAGTCATTCTCGCTTCATACTTCTGAGTTCTCAAAGAATTTACCAAAAAAAAAAAATCGATAATTTCCTCTAAATTTATCACAGGGAGGTTTCTGGCAGGTATGTGTGTGTATTTCAGAAAGTGTATACTGTACCTGGTTCCCTTTATGTGCTCGAGAATGCATGGTCGTATGTTTGTGTATGTGTATATATGTGTGTGTGTGTGTGTATGTATTCAAGTAAGTGAGAAAGAAAGGAAAGCGAGGTGTGTGTGTGTGTGTGTGTGTATTTATGCGAGCGCGCTTGCATGGCCGAGAATGAAAGAAAGCAAGAGAGAGAAAGAGAGATAAAAAACTATTAATGCGTGTGTGGCTACAGGGTCATATATTCAGGGCGAGTCACGAGCAGCGTCCCAACACGTGCAGCGGCGGCGCGGCACAAAAGACGCGGGAAAATAATGTAAACATAAACATTCCTGCGTCGCTTTGGCTCCAGCACCAACCTGAAGAAACCAAAATTATTGCCGGGTTTAATATACCTGTGTGGGGGGCAAGACTGTGCTTCTCCACCCCCTCACCCCCGGTAAGTGGGTATAAATCAGGACATCTAGTTAAGGTTAAAGTCTCAGTGTAATCTTGTTGAAATATCTAGGAGACATATTTATACACTCTGGCAGCCCCAATTAGGAGAATGAAATCAGTGTAGGATTGTCTGGGTGTTTTTCAAGTGTTTGGGCTGGGAACACTATCTAAAGAGTGTGTGTGTTGTACCCATGGTTGGGAGGAGGTAAGGGAGGGAGAGAGAACCAGGGGATTGACACGACAGGGAATCTAGGCAAAGAAATGTAAAAAAAAAAATAATGTTTTCAGTCCTAACAAGAACACAAAAAAAAAAACGCTAAAATAATATGAGGCGAGTACGAACCTATTGTATAACTAGAGAGGTGAATGTTGATAGCTGGCCGAGAAACAGTAGCTGATGTTGATAATTAACCCACGAACACAGAGACGGATTAATCCAGGCTGACACGCTAATAATGATAAATCCCGTAACAGCTAATAACAAATCTAATGCGGCCGTCAGTGAGCTAGATTTTGTTTGGTTAATTTATTATACATGTATACAATTATAGGAATATTTGTTTTTTACATATAAAGGTATACTGTGGTGGCTTACTGCAGCGGCGGGTGGAGCTTTTATCTTAGCCAATATCACTTCACGAGGAGAGGGAGGAGAGGGGAGTGGCGGGTAAGAGGAGGGGAGGGGAAAGAGGAAAAAGAAAGAAGAAGGAAGAGGCAGATTTGTTTCACCATAAGTTATCCCAAATTAGAGAAGCAAGAGAGTGTGTGTGTGTGTGTGTGTGTGTGTGTGTGTGTGGTCAGGCAGAAGCACCACTGGCCTACCCTGGCCACTAATCATCAAACACTTCATCGATCTTCCTTAAGCTAGGTAATTACTACACCAGTGAGGGGGGGGGGGGAGGAAGAAGAAGGAGGGGGGGAGAAGTAATAGAAGAACAAAATCCACGTCTATCCGGGCAAAACGTTCACTGATTGGTCCATGCCGCCAATAAAGACCGCGCGCTTATTGGACCTCCTCGCCCCCCCCACAGGATGTACACTCTGAGGATGCTCCGTGTTCTTCCTCCCTCTACCGCTGCTGCTGTGTAAATGTTGTTCCTCTCACTGTGTCAATGTTAAAACAGTCTGGGCCCCACACACACCATGGCCTTGTGATTGGCTGGACAGAAACGCCAAACAGACCCCCCCCCCCCCCTCCTTCCCCCGCCCAAAAGGTTTCGAGTCCATTTGGTCATCAGTTGTCAATCAGACGGCCAACAGACCCACAAAAGGCCCCGAACAGTCCTGACATAATGGTATTTCCAGGGCGGCGGACAGACCACATACACAGACACACCTACATTATGGTCTCACGATGACGAATAAACAGACTGTGGTGTGTGTGTGTGTGTGTCCTCTGGAGGCAGCGAGACGTGGAGGTAATTTGTGACCAACTCTCCCTCACTCACAGTTGCTGGCGTCCGTGGTGACCAGTCGATTGCAAGTGACTGTTGATGTGTTCCTAAAGCAATAATATTTTCTGTTATCTTCCTCAATGTTACCATGATATTAGGCACGACAGATTAATTTACCCTAATATTAGAGACCCAATTGTTACACAAACCCATCTATTATAAAAAGCGCAATTCTCACGCACTACAAACCCATTATATTATTACTACATACACTTAAATAATGTGCAACACAAAGGCTAGACAAAAAATAAACTCCTTATATAATACAACAGAACAGAAACCCAAAAATAGTAATAAAAATACGAATCTCTGCAACTCCAAAATGTTTACAAAGTGGTGAACGCTCCAACTAATATCGACGAGCTGAGAGCTATATCGGGATTGAGCCAAAACTTGTCGACGACGTAAAGGTTTGAGTTACAAAAAAAATAAAAAAAAAAAGTTCTAAACAACATATTGGACTGACTTACCAACATACCGGATTGACTTAAAAAGGTTCTAAACGACACATACGATTCGGGTAAAAATTCCTCTACTTTCCCACTCTTTGGCTAGGGCTGTTGTTGTCAAGGTGTGGAATATGCAAGACCTCAACGTCACCACTCTAATTCCATTCCGGAAATTCTGTTCACAGCTCAACCCACTGCTTACATATTAATTACTGATAGCGATATGCTGGGCTAGAGACGAGAGAGATAGAGATAACGAAACAAGAAAACAGAATGAGAAAGGGAGAAAGAATACGACACAAAAAAACAGAGATAAGCAAAAATCAATGACTACAAAAATACAAACAGAAACTACGGAAGAAAAAAGAACATGGGAATCAAAGAAACGAGAAAGAGAATGAAACAAGAGGAGGAGAGAGAGAGAGAAACAGGGCTGAAAAACTGAGAAAGAGTGAGAGTTAAAATACAACCCCATAACTCAGAAGGGAAAGGCAGTGCTTCCTCACACACCACCGCCACAGACTGATTTAATGGCCAGTGTACCTTACCTTCCCTTATATAATTCTCCCTCCAACGAAACTCAGACTACAAATTCACGAAACTAATAAAAATACAAAATACAGGGGCTAGAGAAGACGATTTTGTATTGCAATTAGGCTACGAACTTTGGGTGGGTCATCCTAGTCATAATGTAGACGATTATTATTACAAAATTACCATTACTTTAATTAGTTATTGCAGTAGTAATTAATGCTCATATTCTAAGTATTATTAAACAATAGCACCGGAACCTACAGGAACTCTAAAGGAATATGAATTCACATCGCTAAATTATGGCACAAGTTAGTGGATACCAATTAACCGCGCCCTAGCTCTTCATATTTTCCAGAATACATCGTTCCTCAATATTCCTCCTCTGAACGTGTGCTGAGGGGAGGAGGAATATTTTGTAGTCTGTGTTGGATGGACTAAGCTATGTAGGTTTGCATGCGTGGTGCTCTCCATTCATTTATATTTACGAAAACACCTACAGTAGTAAGGCTTATGTCTACGTTAGGTTTCCATTTACAAGCGTATCTTTGAGGCTTCTATTCACATGCCATAAAGGGATTCTGTTTACAAGCAAAATTTAATTGGTTACTGTTTACTTTCATGGGTCACTAACAAGGCTTCTGTTTACAATGCAAGACTTATAAAGGGTTCTATTTACATGCAAGTCTTACTGGGTTTAACTTCACATGCAAGATTTATTAGGCTTCAATTTATATGCATGACTTATATGTTCGGTGTACAAAAGTTTACACACACACACACACACACACACACGCGCGGTTTCTTCCCCAATAATATTCAGTGTCACAAACAACAAAGGACATTTTAATACAGTAAAAGTTTTGCCTGGAGGTAATAACGGACCAGCCGGAGTAAAAATAAAGGTGTAGCCTAAGGTGCCCAACAAAGCCGATATTTGAAGTTAATTTCAATTTCAACTAGGCGCCAAATTCCCCCCATTTTTCAACTAGTTAAGAAAAAATCTCACTTTTTTCTTTACTAACGTGATAGCGTCGCTACATTGTTTTTATACTTAAAGAAAAATATCTCACGTTACCCTAGTATTTTTACTAATATGTGAGTGTCACTACATTCCTGTTCTGTAAAATAGAATATACAAAAAATCTCGAAAATGTGTAACACTTTATAATTTTCAGGTCGGGATGCGAACACAATACTTGTATGTCAGAAATTCGTAATTCTCACTGCATATATTTCTGCCTCTCAGCCAATGCCATTAACTGAATGGACAATATATCGAAAACGAACGGATACAAACGCTTTTAGTTTAATTGTGCGAGGCTTCCCTTTCATTTTTATCCAAGTGCAATAAAGTACAAATAAACACAATAGCATCAGTTACACATGAACAAACATTATTGCCACCTACTACAAAATATATTTGAAATTACATGACAGGCAAAATAAACATTTGCATTGTGGGCAATTCTAGCTGACAGAGTCTTCCAAAGCAGTAATAATACGCGTTACTCTTGTTATATAATGTATTAATGTGCCCCAACAGCAAGGTCTTACAGAACACAGGCATTTCTAACACTGAACAACAACTATTAAAAATCAGGAACTTTTTTTACTTCTACGTTGTGGTATTTTAACACTGTACTGCTTTCACACTCATTATGTCAAATACCTACATTCTTAATAATCTTTTTCGACATTAAATACAACTTTTATTCTATACTTCCCTCGACGATAATAAATTTCCCAGGTGTTATTTCTATTGGTATTTTTACTTTATTTACTTCCGATACCAGAGATGTATTAGTGTTTTTCAGTTCGTTGTGTTTGTCCCATCAACCTGCCAGAGTCGGTGATCATGTTGACAAGCTCACAGTCTGTCCGCGAACCCACACATGGCCCCACTGTCTGATTCACAACGAACACGAGAAAATAAAATAGTGTTATTGATATTCTTTCGTGGTATGGTATTACGTAAAAAAATATGCAAAAATGTCTAATAAGGAGCTTTAGATGCCGGTATATATGTTTCTTTCCTTAGCAACCGACCCTAGCAACTGACTGGCGTACACTCTGACCTTAGTAACTCACAAGAATAAAGCTTTAAGTACTACCTACAACCCTGGCCTAACGTGTAGTATTCCACAATCTACAGTATATTAAGTAAACATAAACAGAGACGAATCAACGAAATATTAAAACCTAATTTAACTTTAAACTAATTTAACCCAATAGATTAACCTCACTAGATTTAAACCTATGACTGAACCTAACCCCTTGGATTAAACAAATATAACCTCAGAGCCTAACCTAACCAAACCTCACAAACTAACCAACCCTAACCTCACACACCTAACCAACAGCCAAGCCACACTGAGCCGGTTTCACTCAGCTAACTCTAACTTTCTCTCTGACAGGTGTGGTGTGACCAGACAACCAATGGTGGCGGGTGGACGGTGGTGCTGGCCAGGTTGGAACAGGCATCCCAGGAAGACTTCAACAGGAACTGGGCAGACTACAAGGCTGGCTTTGGCGACCCCACAGCTGAACACTGGCTCGGTAAGTCACCCTATCTTTGTCTCTTTTATAAGCAGCCCGAGTCAAACTGAGGAGCCATGCAAGATTAATAGTAGCCATATCAATCGTATTCTGTAATAACTTGGAAGACTTTCCCTCCGGCCTCCATCCTTAACCATATCAAAATAAATGGGATTTTTCTGGTATGCTTCTTCATTCCCACTGTTACGAGAGAAAAAAATCACTGACCAGTTTTCCTTAACTCAGTCCAACTACTACTATTAACCCTACTACGAAAAATTATTACTGCATTTTCCCTCAATAATATCACTCTTGATCACACCGCTATAGAATTCGCGTTTTAAATTTCGCAAAAAAATAAATTTCCTTATTGCTTATATCACTGTCCGTTATATAAAACAAGTGTACTGAGAAGAGGGCGAAGTACCTAGCATGCACAGTGTTGTTACTTGTCGATTAAAAAAAATGAGTAAATGTTTATAGGGAAATATGTCCGATAAAAAATTATCTTTACGAGTTAACTTTAGTTGATGCAATTGACAACGACGAGTGAGGAAGGTGTCAGGAGAGCGAGGACTTCCCCGCACTTGGTGAAGGCGAGCTAAACCTTTGGATGTTTTTGCTGGAGTCTCCGAGAACTGAAATACGAATGTATCAGTTTTTAGCTCAGCCAATATCCCTCTATACGTGACTGTCACTGACTGACATTCATTCACTCTCACTGATGGCGAGATATATATATCCAGTCTGCACAACCTAACTCATCCTGGTTTTACGTATACTTCTATATAAAGAGGTATATACAGTATACAGTATATATATATCATGGTGTAAGGTAGTCAATCGGTCGGATGCTGGGTAGCTGCACCACCAAGACTGATCTACAGTACATCACCCACCAGTGGCACGGACACCCCAACAGTGTGCTGAGTATATAAAGGCTACTGTACATGAAGAGAACTCAATCCTTGAATCCAGCGGGAATCGAATCTGTGTACCCCATTTGCTTACGGGACGAAAGCTCCCAACTTGGGGTCTGAGGCCTTGAAAACACAACCTGGATGACTGTAATATAGTTTGACTCTAAGGATATATTAAGCCTTATTTCACTCCAAATCAATCAAATAATCGTACATTGAAGCAACTTTACTATGAAGCCACCAACCAACACTTCATCCCAGTATTGTAAAAAAACAAACATAATACGTATACTGTTGGTACGATTTCCTACTCCGGAAGCCGCTTAGAGCCTAAATAATAGTCTGGGGCGGAGAGGAAATAGGTGTAAATAGTGTTTTAAGAGGCTTGTATTATATAGATTAATACCCAGTACATGAAAAAAAAATGTCTTACTTTGAATGTGCCGCCTCATCACCTCATTGTCTCCATATTTTTTTTTTAACGAAATGTTATTCTTTTTTTTGGGACTTCACGCATCTAGCTGGAACCTCCCAATGCAAACATTTCTTTCCCAAACACTAATTAGTTTTACGCCGCTAACTACTAAACCCTAAACATCGCTTATAATGTAAAATCATACCAGCTGTAAGACATATCACCGTATAAGATAAATAATTTCTTATTAATACCTATTATTACACATGTACATAATCGATCTCAATAAATATACATAAGGTAAACCAATTTATCTATCTTACCTTGTCTTCTCGTCCCTGGCCAGCTTACCTTGTGGGTCTGACAACTATTAGCTTGTTACACGATTTCATTTCTATTCTTGCATGTATTCAATAATTTTTCAATGACACTGTCTTATTTACTCTGACAGCATGTATCCGTATCACTGTGATGCTAGAAAAGTATCAGGAAATATTTTATCACCAACTAAGTCAGCGTGGTGTGGGTCCTGTAAAGCCTTGTAGACATAATTAATGACAGCTCAGGTATCACTAGCTACGTCAGTGTTACCAACTTCCAGGAAACACAAATCTTATGTATAATCCTGTCTATGAGCTGTATTATTTTACAACTATCAAATTTTAAAAGAAATGTGTTTATATTTGTGTAAGTTATTATAATTCAATCAATTTCGTTGGATATTAATGTATTTGTAAATGCGTGGAAACCTGATTTCGATGGTGATAGAATGTGCATTTTCTCAAACAAACAACATCATTAAGCCTGGAAAAATCATCCTATACTCTGGAAAAATAAAAGATAGAGTGTGTGCTCCAATCGTGCCATTAATTTTACCTCAAACAATTACGATTTGTGTGTTTTCTGAGCAAATATTACTGTAAAATAACAATATAATGTTAAAGGATATCGACTGTGGTAACAACGTCCACGAGAGATCACAGACATAAAACAAATTTTTCACATGAGATTCAATGGAAATAAATACCCACTAACATACACAGTAAATGAACATAAGAATAAATACGAAGATTTCTAATAGATACGGTCATCAGTTACCCAAATTTAAATACCTTACGATAACATACAAAAATAACACAAGAGATATACTGAGACCTTCCATAACTAGAAACATTCAATTTGTACCAGTTAGGGGACAAAATAATGCTAAGATTACGTTAATTTGGGTCTACACTGGTTATTTATCTTAAACAGATGGGTGTATCCTTATATTTTCATGTAGATGAATATTTTTAAGATATAAAACAATTTCTTTCATTCACTCCACGATGACATACAATTAACACACACGAATTAGCAGACTTTAAAGCGTCTAAGGCTAGGATGTTGCTTCTAAATTTCTTGGCTACATTGTAATATTCTATGGCTACATTATCTCCTGGTTGGTTCCATTATCTCCTGGTTGGTTCCATTATCTCCTGGTTAGCTACATTATCTCCTGGTTGACTACATTATCTCCTGGTTAGCTACCTTATCTCCTGGTTGACTACATTATCTCCTGGTTGACTACACTATCTCCTGGATGGCTACAGTGTCTCCTGGCTGGCTACATTGTCTCCTAGCTCACTACACTATCTCTCAACTGACTATACACGGTCTCCTAGCTCACTCCACTATCTCTCATGGCTGCACTGTCTCCTGGGCGGCCTCCAACCTGATCAAAGGCGTTTATTGCTCATGAAGGAGATTTCACATCAATTTACTTGTCTTCCTCACCCTCTTCCTTCTTTACTGCCTTCATCTTCCTCCTTTACTGACTTGATCTTCCTCCTCCTTTACTACCTTCTTCCTCTTCCTTTACTACCTTCTTCCTCTTCCTTTACTACCTTCTTCCTCTTCCTTTACAACCCTCTTGCTCCTTCCCCTATACTGCCCTCTTCTTCCTTCTCCTCATCCTTCTTTTTCCGCCCTCCTCTTCTTGCCCTTTCCTCCCATGTTCTTTGTTTTCCTCTCCATAGTTCTTGTCTACGCCTTCCTCTTTTCCTCCGTCCGCCTCCTGCACCGCCAGCCGTGTTCCTGCGCTTTCTGCCAAGTCAGGGACTAATTTACTCTCAATAAATTTCCTAATCTTCTTCCTGTAGACATTTTCTTTGTTCCAATACTTCACAGCGAGTGCTTCACTTATCCCCTTATTTTCCCCCCCCCGGCTCTTTCCTCTCCCTCTCTTTCTCCCTTTTAGTTTCTTTCCTACCCTGTATAGTTATTTATCCCAATGTTGTGTCACACGTATTTATCTTTTTTTAGTATTTAGTGAAAATTGTATAAACTGTTCTTTTAAAACAGGTAGAATGAATAAACTACATTATTATAGCCGAACTATTTACCAAACTTAACGATTTTAGAATATATTAGTCATGGAAGGTTTGTTTTCCTTAATAGAACAGGTGGAGAGGGTGCCAGACACAGTGAGACATCCTTTTATAGTGAATTATGGGAGCGCCTTCTGGTGACAGTGAGAGATTTGACACTTTTTCTGGAGAGGGAAAACCACAAGAGGTAAACGATGTGCCGGGGATACGTGGGCGTTGAAGACCTTCTGGCGAGTTTGAGTGGATGAAGATATTATCAGTATAGCAAGTAACTGTGGTACCAGGATGTTAGGGAGGAGACAAAAAACGGTGAATTAGGATGGTGAAGAAACAATGGCTGAGGACACCAGCCTAACACACAAACAGACCGTACGTGTTGCTGACTTAAATACGAATAATTTATCATCCTGCTGCACACATGACTAATTATTCTATGGGATTAGCATAAAAACAATTAATTACGCTTTAAAACCCAAATGACTGTATAATTTTAATTTTCTTTCATACTCATAAATTAATATAAAAAAAATACGCCAGTGTGATCTTTAAAGTGACTCTCAGGTTGACGCATCAGGGTTGACACTCGAGAACTCTTACCATGAAAGTTCCCCGTGAGTGAAGATATTAATTGATTTATTTAAGCTAAAACATTAACACAACTTCACACCTACCTGACAATAGAGTAATCAATGACGAATTTAAAACAAACACGAAAGCTTGTATTAGTAGCATAAATAAAAGATCCAACAACAATCTCATATATCCACCCCCTCCCCCAGCTCTCTCCACCTTCCCCCACCATTCCACCCCCTCCCCCAGCTCTCCACCTTCCCCCACCATCCCCCCCTTCCCCCACCAGGCCTCGCCCTCCTCCACTACAATACCTTCCTCCTTGTTCCTCACTGTGTCCTTGACTTCAATAGTTAACAACGATTAGCACAGTATTACGACTTGGGGCAGCTGCTGACATTACCTGGTGAGAGAGAGAGAGAGAGAGAGAGAGAGAGAGAGAGAGAGAGAGAGAGAGAGGGACGTACATGAGGATAAATAGAGAGAAAAGATACATATAAACAGGAGAATAAAGACAGAAACAGAGAGATAGACAAACACAAGCACGAAGACAGAGACAGCGTGAACTAAGGGCCTCGTTAGTGAGGTAAGGAAATGGGGTCAATTGAAGGGAGGGATGATGAGGCTATCAGACAGGTGTGGGGAGCAGGTGTGGAGGGGTAGGGTTGGGGAGCAGGTGTGGAGGGGTAGGGTTGGGGAGCAGGTGTGGAGTGGTAGGGTTGGGGAGCAGGTGTGGAGGGGTAGGGTTGGGAAGCAGGTGTGGAGGCTAGGGTTGGGGAGCAGGTGTGGAGGGGTAGGGTTGGGAAGCAGGTGTGGAGGGGGTCGATCCAGGTGTATAAAGGCACAGTAATAACACCATTGAACACAGGTAGGAGGGGCGGGTGTGGTATCAAGGTGTGGTGGGAATAACACAGGTGAGGAACTCCGCCACTCACTACCACCATCCATCACCACCACCACTACTACCACCACCACCACCCACCACCACTACCATCACCATCCATCACCACTCACCACCACCATCCATCACCACCCACCACCACCACCACCACCATCCATCACCACCCACCACCACTACCATCACCACCCACCACCACTACCACCACCCACCACCACCACCACTACCATCTACCACCAGGAGTAACCACTACACTACCTCGCCCAACACCACTCTTTCTTTTTCTTCTTGTTTCAAGCAGTTCCTAATGGCCTCAGCCAAGATCTTACGACGCTCTCACGATGTAATTTGCTCTACTTTATCTATGTTTCTCGGAGGTGTGGAGAGAGAGAGAGAGAGAGAGAGAGAGAGAGAGAGAGAGAGAGAGAGAGAGGGGGACAATTATGAGCATTTCTAACTTTGTCAACACCGTTCACTCACTATTTATCCTGATGTAGATAGATAATGATAAACCATATAGACAATTATAATTACTTACATACGTTGACAAACAGACGGATGGATAGATAGATAAATAGAGATAAACAAATGTAGAGACAACAGATAAATTATATAGGGAGGAGAGAAACAACGAAGAAAGATAACGCAAGAGACAGACAGAGAGACAGACAGAAAGGTGAAATACCAGGGAACGTGATTACGAGTAATATTTTACCGGCTAGAGAGGGAAAGAGAGAAAGAGTCAAAGAGCAGGTCCTCCCACACAGGAAATGTGGTGTATGGGAGGGTCGTTACCGCCCCCCACCCCGCAGGCCAGTCAGGGCGCCAAGCCAAGGGAAGGTTACCAGATGCTGGATTCTCACAAACTCTTATTAAATGTACTTTTCCCTCATACTTGGTGATATGATAACACATCTTGTTACATTATAGTCTGGGCGTGATGTTCAGCCTTCCTTGTTTCGTAGATTCAGTGAGCCAGTTGGAAGACTAAACATCATGTGAAGATTAGACCCCCAGCTTATATCAGCTGATGATTAAACATCTAAACTCGTTACCTTCAGGGATTAGGTTTGATTAGCGTTAGGGTGGTTAATTTTAATGTGAAATAAGCTGTGGGCGAGCTTTTAGGTGATCCAGAAATTTATCTTACGATTTTTTGTATCTACAGTTCAGGGTAAAAAAAAATGTACCGTACGACCCTTTGTGAACCCCCTACAAAAAATGGTGGAGAATCTTTTTGTTTTTTCTTTATTGCTAAATAAAACACTGATCAGGGATTTTTTAGAAGACATGTAAAATTCTTACCATTAGGCTAACCTCACTATCTCCAACTGCACACACCTAGCCACTGTCGCATCTCACATCTCTCTATAAATAATCTTTTCACTTTATCCTCATAACTTTCTTTGTTAACTTTCCGAGCTGTTGTCTCACTCAAATCAATCATCTTGGCTTTGTTTCATCTTAACGAGGTTGTCATTAATGGCGGACAAGACCCTCACGCGCGCCACAACAAAGACCTCACAGAACCATAATTCTATACACTGATGACAAAAATTACTCATCATCTATTCCATTGAAGATTATGTTATGATACATTACTCGTAAGTCCTACACGCAAGCATAGACACAGATGTACACACACACAACAATCACCAGTCCTCATTTACCCATTAGAAGTTCCTGCAGCTTTTCTCTTTCGTTTAAATAAAATTAATTCTCTAGGAAATTTTCAGGTCTATCCTATTTATTATTCTATCCATCTCTCCTATTCGTTCCCTCCGTCACATATAATTAAAGTCATTCAATTTCAGTTAATATAGTCTAACTTAATCCCACTGAACTTAACCAAACTTAATCTCAGTACCCAACTTAACCAAATCTAATCCCAGTTCCCAACCAAACCTAATCTAATCCCAGTTCCCAACCTAACCTAATCTAATCCCAGTTCCCAACCAAACCTAATCTAATCCCAGTTCCCAACCTAACCTAACCCCACTGTACTTAACCTAACACAATCTAAATTAATCTCCTTCAATATCATACAACCTAACTTCCCTAAAACTATTTTAATCTAATCCCACCTAACTTCAATTACTGCCATCGACCCAATCTACCATAATGCCTACAAACCTAACCTAACCTCATCTTACTTAATCTCTACCTTCCTGCATATGATGTAAAACAAGTTAGGTATGAACATAAATTTGCATAAAATTAGGGATTCTTCAAATGCCATAACGAACACACTCAAAAATAATATACACCCTATATAAAAAATGGTCAAAATGAGTGAGATTTAACTTAAGTGACGTCAGAAAACACTTGGTGACTACATACAGCTTTGAGCCTTGATATTAGTGACTACATACAGCTTTGAGCCTTGATATTAGTGACTACATACAGCTTTGAGCCTTGATATTAGTGACTACATACAGCTTTGAGCCTTAATATTAGTGACTACATACAGCTTTGAGCCTTGATATTAGTAACCACATACAGCTTTGAGCCTTGATATTAGTAACCACATACAGCTTTGAGCCTTGATATTAGTAACCACATACAGCTTTGAGCCTTGATATTAGTAACCACATACAGCTTTGAGCCTTGATATTAGTAACCACATACAGCTTTGAGCCTTGATATTAGCCTAGTATAAACGACTTTTAAACTAGTGTACTGAAAATAATTAAAACTTACCGAATATTAACCTCCCCCCTCCCCCCCCAAAAAAGACAAGATTCCTCTACTGAATTAACAGAAGAAATAAAACATAAAAAAAAAAACCTAACACCACTGTTCTATTACCTCCTGTTGTCCCTTCCTCCCTCTCTCTCTGTCTCTCCCCACCCCTCACCATTTCTCTCTCACCTTCACTTCGACATTTACCTCAAAGGACAGGGAGTGGAGCGAGATGGGGCTGCTCAGTCTTCTTGGGCCCTCCGTAAGTGCTCATCCAACTCCACCTCCATTTTCCTTCATCTCCAATCAGTTGAAATTTTGAGCATTTGTGCATTCACTCAAATTGTATCAGGCATATGTATGTATATGTATGTTTGTGTGTGTAGAGAGCTGCACACACACACACACACACACACATCACCCTCCTAACAGCACATACATGCACCACTGCTCTACAGAGGGTTGCCACCCCACACATTTTACATAACATTACAGTGCTTTTGTTTCACAGGGTTGGAGGCTATGCACGTCATGACCAAGGGCAGAAACCACGAGCTCCGGGTCAACATCACCGATTGGAGTGACAGTTCTGCTTGGGCCGAGTGGAAAGAGTTTAGGTGAGGGTGTGTGGTCCAGATGTCTAATTGTATACTGTACTTTTGAGATGTGGAGCAGTATTGATGTGTAATGTTGAGATGTGGAACAGTACTGATGTGTAATGTTGAGATGTGGAGCAGTACTGATGTGTAATGTTGAGATGTGGAGCAGTACTGATGTGTAATGTTGAGATGTGGAGCAGTATTAATGTGTAATGTTGAGATGTGGAGCAGTACTGATGTGTAATGTTGAGATGTGGAGCAGTACTGATGTGTAATGTTGAGATGTGGAGCAGTACTAATGTGTAATGTTGAGATGTGGAGCAGTACTGATGTGTAATGTTGAGATGTGGAGCAGTACTGATGTGTAATGTTGAGATGTGGAGCAGTACTGATGTGAAATGTTGAGATGTGGAGCAGTACTGATGTGAAATGTTGAGATGTGGAGCAGTACTGATGTGTAATGTTGAGATGTGGAGCAGTACTGTGGGTGTATAAAGTGGAGAAAGCTTTGAGAGAGAGAGACAGAGAACGTAAATGGTGTGGAATTATGTGAAGGTAGAAGTGTGGGGGGAAGTAAAGGTGCAGGTGGTGAAAATAATGATAGAGGAGTAAAGTAGGGCTGTGAGGGGGACTAGGAATGGTATGATTAATATTATTACAGTATTTTGAGGCAGAATGTAAATTACAACCATAAAGACATTCTACTGTTTACAGGAATTTCTTTCAGATTCTCCGACATGTAAATTTTGAAATACGGTACATTCTCTACTCATTTTCATCTAAGGATCACGTATACTGTATTTTAATATTTACTGTATCGCGTGAGAAATAAACTACAGAAGTACAGTATTAGTTTTCATTAATATTCTGTTTTTGTGATTTATATAATGAATTTTGTTTATTTGCTGTTTTTTAAGTAAATTTTAGGGTTTTTTTTAATGATTTCAATTATGACAGGTAGTTTAAATATTCCTAATCTGTCTATTTCAGCTGCTAAACACAGAAATAATGTAAGAATTTTGTACTAGATAGTATAACAAAAATATTAACACTACCAACCATTTGTAACTAATTTATATAAAGCTACTGAAATATACTTAAGATTAAATCCTCTTCATGCACCCGGCAGTGTGGCGGGTGAGAGCGAGAAGTACCGACTGAAGGTGATCCGCTACACCAGCATGTCTCAGGCCGGAGACGCCCTCAAGTGGCACAACGGCATGAAGTTCTCCACACCGGACCGTGACAATGATGTACTGCTGGGTGAGGAGGACAACTACTAATCTGTCATGCATGTCTGAGTAGCAGTGCACTGTAGTTATTAGTTACATTAAGGCAACTACAGTACAGGTATATATATAAAGGTAGTACTGTATACACTATAATGTAGTAACTTACCACTGAAATAATTTATAAGGATACTGTACAGTACAGTAGACCAAAACTTATTGAAAATATATATTGATCTAAAATCAACCCAAATATTCACTGATCACAAAGAACATTTTATAGATGTATTCATCCAGATGTTTGTATAATGTCTAAAACTATAATGTATACAGTACATTATGCATATTTAACTTTAGGCCATACACATTGACACTTTTATCATGCTTTGAAATAACTTTACTGAAACAAACCAAGCCAAGGAACTAGTATGTCTAAATGAAGATGGTTTAATTTGCCAAAACATTAAGATTTAAAATTTAATTACATATATCATATATTCCAGGTGGTCACTGTGCTAAGAGGAATAGTGGAGGCTGGTGGTACCGAGGCTACCGTGGCTGCTACCAAGCTCACCCAACTGGCCGGTACCAGAACAATCCCGGTGACCCACCCAAAACCTCAGTGGAGTCCCGCAACTTTGAACTAGGACCTGTGCTGGTGTGGCAAAATTGGCGCGGAGAGAGTTACTATCCCAAGACCCTGTTCCTCATGTTCCGGCCGGCACTGAATTAAGAGGTACCCTTGAAGGACGATGGTGTACCCACTCCCAGATTACAGTCACTGCTGAGGGTGTTTTGTCAAGGATTTTGAACCTGGATTTCAGAAAGATTTGTATTTTGACCAAAGCTGGGAAGGGTTTAAAGAAAGAAAGAAAGCACAGCTGGGTTGGTTCCCTTCCCCAGTAGGACTGTTGTGTTCAAGCATAATTGTGAGTTGGTTTTGATTTGCTGATTTTTGGCATCAATTTCTATGATAACTTGGAATTATTTTGGATTGATAATTAATTACTGTCACTTAATGAGAAACAGTAAACTTCTCATAGTTTTGAGACTCGGTCTAACCTTCCCTGGACGACAGGAAGCTTGAATATGTTGTTTCACAAAGTCGTGGCTGAGTAGTTAATTACCACTACATCAGCAAAGATATTTTTCAATGCTTAATAGGGCAGAGAGTTGGAACTATAAGTAATATACATAATAATAATTATTTTTTTCTAGTACACAAGAGATGGATATTTTTAAACATTTCACAGTTCAACGGTACTGTACTGGCAGTTCACTGTATCAAAACCAAAGCATCTTGTGACATGTTATCTTATATAAAGTTATATCTTGGATGCTTTTCTGTGTTATGGGACGGAGGTTATTTGTTTATGTAATTCTTCTGCCAAATATTGTGCCAAATGCAAATTTGGGTTTGGTCACCTGCCAAGATATTAATAAGGGATTTTTTTTCTACTCTTCAAATGATCAAAGGTGAATATTAAAGAACTGAGCATGACAAGAGATGGGGATAGAGAGGTGTAGCCTTGGTTTCTGCTTTAGAAGAGAATATTCATCAAGAATATTCACCTTCCTTTGGAAGAGTTACTCAACAAGCAGAATCAAACATAAATGAATTTCTCACACAGAAGTGAAATAAAAAACTTTGGTAAAAGAAAAAGAAATCCTCTCTAAATAAGACCTTTACTCTTAACCATTAAGGCCCACTGTCATGTCTCTGTACTGCCGTGTATCTGTTGTGGTAGGATTATTGTAGTTCTTAGCTTACCTAGGACCTTCTCAGTATCCTTGAACACATCTCACTAGCCTCCCCAGCTCAGATTACAACATCCACCTCTCCTTCTCATTAGTAAACTTACTGAAAGTATCACTTTTGTCATTGAAGCTCAGTCAAATTTATTTAAATTTCATTTTGAGAAGCTCTACATTTACAAGAAGCACAAGTGAAGAACATACAACTTCACATTCTCAAGTTCCTCCCCACAAGTGGTCAATATGTTAACTTAAATATTGAGAAACGAGGCACTGACATTGGCTCTTGTGCATTGAAAACTAAGTTTTGAGGCTAATGATTAGATTTTTGGCCAGAATATCAACTACAAGGCTGTAGGCTTTGTTTTGTCATCAAGAGCAGATTTATCATAAATAATATTCCCTTTAAGTTCATTGTAGTGTTACTCTCTTCAGTAAGTTTCTTTTTCTACATTAATTATATCCAAAAAATATGAAAGTGTTGAGATTAGCAGCTCCTGGTTGAGTAGCTGAACTCTAGTAAGCTAAGTTAAGCTTACCTGTACTGTACTGTACTGTACATGAGATACATATAAAAATATCTTAAACGTTTTACCAACATGTTCACTGTGATGATGGACACCAACACACATGCTGAAAACAAACACCCTTCATAATAATATCATGTATACTGAGGGACAAAGACTTCCTCTTCTGACAGCCAGCCAAAAAAACAACAAAAAATTTCCTATCAGTCCTAAAATTAAGAAAATCCTGGCCTATATATAAGAAAGTTTCACTAACACTGTATGTACACCTTGACAAACTTTTCCATGAGCTGTGAGTTAGTTTTTGGGTAGCTGTGAGAGGAAGACAGACTTACCACTGAGGGAAAGGTTAGCAACTCTTCTCATTATCATTCTATGTCTCATCTCTAAACTTTTTTTTTTCTCTCACCGACGAGGAAATCTGATGGTCAAGTCCTCAAAAGTTTCATCATATGACAAATTTTCAAGAATCTATGGTCTACCTTGATAAACAGAAGCACCTGCTATCTAATTGGTCTTTTATTTATGGTTTGTAAATGTTGTGTGTCATTGGTATTACTGTCTTTGACTATCTGAATGTCTCCTACATAGTAATCATGAAATGGAAGCAAAATCCTAGCCATGAGTAATTATAATAGTGTTCAAGTACAAGGTAATCTGCAGCAGTTAATGCACTACACACTGAGATCATAGGGAGGATGAGATTGTATGTAGGACTATTTATCAAAATATTCATTTCTTTAATCTCAGAACTTTTAACTCACATGAACAATTCAGTTAGTGCATGCATGACATATTAGGAAATACATAATAATAATCCTACAGGTAGTTGATTTAGTCGTTAATCTTGTGTCTACCTTCTACTTATTAGAGTACTGTACTGCCATTGAATGCGGTTCATTTTAGTAGTTGAGTTTTCAAAAAATGTGGATAATTTGGCTGTGGACAGATGTTCCCGTTGGTTACCACTCACTGCCATCCTTATGTCTTGTCTTGGAGGATTTGTTATTGTGCTAGTTAAATATTCACATACAGTACAGTATTCCTGTTTAGCAAAAGACCTCCTATAAAGTATGTTTTGTTTTCTTGATAATACAGTGATTTGTGACGATTGAATCTTCTGTCCACACCAAACTATCAATCCACTGTCAATAATGGGTTACTCGGTGACACAAAGCACTTGGTTCTACTTTTAAATAATTACATCCAAGTATATTTTCAAATTAAATTATATGTCATATGTACCAAACTTGGGTGGACATTACTAACCCATTATTAACAACAGTCACATTACATTTACAGTTACTGTAGTTATTAAATTCACTACAGTGTATAGCCACTGCTACATCTTTTGTCTTAAGAATCCTTTTCATATAGAAAACTAGTAATATTTAATTAAAACATTAATGCTCTGTATTTTCATAGATATGGAACAGTATTGTCTCCTTGAAAACATCAAAAAGACTGAAAATTGGATCAAACAGCTGTACAATGCATCCATGAAGGGGCAAAAAACAGAAGCCAAACATGTGTGCCAAAAATTAATTCTAAACTGTATGACTTACTGTAGGCCTTAAATTGTAGTCCTGTCTTGTGAATAAACTTTATACTTATAAGCAATTTATTTAAACACACAAACACAACCAATACAAACTGTTCTGCCATCCCCTGTTCCCTGCTGCATACCCTAGGGTTGCAGTGATGAGTGAGTGGGAGGGGCCATCCCACTCTGGTTTTATCCAACAGCTGCCATCAAGTAATTGCAGCTAACCCACACAAGCATGGAAAATGGCTGTAATATGATGATAATACTCCAGGGTATAAATGAATCATAAGTTTTTCAAAATAAAACTACTGTACAATACTGTACTGCATAGAAGAAAAGGCACTGGCCTTCCAAGATGCCCTCACTGGCTGATGATGGATATAGTGATGAACTACTAAATGTAGTAGTTCATTAAAACATAATTGAAAGTACAGTAATACCCCGATTTACTCGGTCAATTGAACCCGCGGAGTAGCGCGTAAAACGAGAAACGCGTAAATGGAATAACAGAACAGACGGGATTAATTGAAATAGAGACTGGGCCGACCCCCAAACTCCACTTTTTCAGACACAATACCTACGTTGTAGTAAAAATAGTATCTTAACTTTATGATGGTATGCACACACACATAATACAGAAGAGAAATATCAATAAGAGAATACGTAATATACTGTACCAGGTAAAAGAAAAATCAAGGTTTAACACTTATGTCAGGTTAGGTTAGGTAAGAAAAAATCAAGGTTTAACACTTACATAAGGTTAGGTTAGACAAAATCAAGGTTTAACACTTACGTTAAACAGTCCAATACGTCATATGACGTCAGAGTTAACGCAACAGAGGCATCCACTGCGCAACCTACCCGCGCCGCTTGCCCAAGCATGGCGGGATGACGGGAGATGGCGGGAGGTTTGAATCCAAAACTGGCAGCGCGACAGGACCGCCAGCCGCTCTCCGCGTATATGAGTAGATGCACCGCGTAAATTGGGCATTCCGGTTCTGGCAGGGTACAGCGTAAATGACAAAACGCGTAAATGAAACCCGCGTAAACCGAGGTATCACAGTAATTATAAAAGAAATAGATAGATTACCTCTGTGATTTAGCAGTGTTGGAAGTTTTCTGGTGAGATAATTACTGATGACAGCTTTGATAAGTTTTTTTTCAATGAACCAAGAAGGTGGAGTGTCACATCACCACCTGCAGCCCACTGACAACAGCAGTGTTCCATGTGGGAGAACATGTGGCTAACATAAATGATTACCAGTTGTTGACAGGTAATGTGAATCCAATGTTCATTGGAGCAATTATGGGTAGAGATCTGACGAATTCTGTTATGGTAAGACTTTGGGTAAGAGTGATGGCTAAAATTTCTCTCTCTATGACTCTGTCCATGTATGAGGTACTATGTGGTCTTAAGACAACCACCGGATTTGTAGAGGTGGAGAGGCTACCATGTGCTCATCCCTTGCAACAAAACACCAACTATTTGGCTAATATAACTATCAGCATGACAGTAAAAAACTGTATACAGTACTGTAGAAATTATCATTTTATTATTTACAATCATCCTACTGAGTGTAAGAGTAAATGGCATCATCAGGAACATTGAAAACCTGAACCTAGTAAGAAAAGTGAGAACTGTCCTCCATCCCATCCATGAACCCTGAGACTCATGAATCTGTGACTCCGACACATGACACAGTGCACCGTCTATGGGCTCAACAATGTGTGATGTCTCGGATTCACAGGTTCATGAGTCTCAGGGTTCGTGGACGTGACGGAGGACTGACTGGACCTTTTTCCGTAACTGCACCTGGAGTGGTTACATAATTGGTGATTTTGACATATCAAAACAAAGCAACGATGATCATAATTTTATATCTACATTGTCCACTTCACTATAGTGCTGACGATACCTGGAGTTACGTAAAATAATAAAATAGAACACATGAATTATGAAAAATATTTTGCTCTCGAGTAAAAAATGAGAAAATCATAAATTCATTAAGAGCCAGCTTAGTGGTGGCACCTCATACACCACAAATGGGTGAGCCAGACAGTGTGGTTAAACCCAGACCACTGAAGGCTCTTTGGCCAATGTGGTGTGTGGTGGAGAGGTGAAGGACTCCTTCCTCCACCACCCAAATTATCAGGAAATCTTGCTGCAGTACTTCTCATATATTTCTATATTTCTCTACTGTACCTCTACTTTATTTATGCCTTTCATTCCAAAGTGAATATGTAAAAGTAACAACAATTATGATAATACAGTACAGTACAAAAAAATCCAAAAACAACAGAACTGAAAATCCAAGAGCAAACACAAGCACTGTCTCTGCTGTAACAAGACAAAAGTGGCCACTCAGTCAAGGCTTCCCTGAGGCGAGTGTGGTCACCCATCACTCACCAAAATAATGAACTGGGGTTTTTGGCCTTATCATACACATACAGTACAGTAGTTTGATGATAAAAATAATTAATATAAAAAAAAGGTAGTAAAGTATTTTAGTATTAAATTTAGTGGGCTACTACGCAGAAATTTTGGGTTCAGATTTGCAATAAAATTTTCCCCAAATGTCATTAAATCTGATTTTGTCAAATTTTATGTTCATGTAATTTTACAGGAGTGTGAGTCCAGCAGGTATCAGGGTTTACTGTGTCCTATGTTTCTCAAGTCTGCAGAGAAACAATTTAAAATAGATAAAATGAAAAATCTTGGCTTTGATCACAAGTAACTAAGATTCCTCTTCAACTATTTTCTTTTATGAGATGTGTATTGGTGTTAATAAATATTCTAAAAAAAAAAAAAAAATCAAAATAAGTTGTGCATAAACTTGACTTCATCTAACCGTACTTGACCTTTCCTGAACCTGTCCTCCTCGACCCTGTACCAGTCTTCCTGGCAGAACTCAGGGAAGAAAAACTTCATCTCCCTCGCTGCCGTTTCTTCTGCATCTGTTGGTGTTAATACAGTACTTGAAATAAGATTTTAATTCACTGAACGATATTTGTATAAAATGACCAGACTACAGGTACAACTAATTCCATCATCTCTCTTACTGTGACATCTTCCATCACAAAGTTTGCTGTTCAGGTCATAAAATAGTTGGTCATCTTGTGTAAAGCAGAGTGCCACCTTACTCACACAAGCATAGAAAATTACTGTAAAATGCAGAGTTGGTTGTTTTTTAAATCACTCTAATTCAAATCACTTATGTAAATCACTATATTGTATGTGGAAACAATGAATCAACTAATTAATCACTGCAATATAGGCAAAACAAAGATCGATAATAAACAAATAAGAGCTACAGACAGAGCTCTCCACTACCCCCCACTCCACCAAAGGCAAGGTAATAATAAACTACTTCTCAATAAACAACCAATAATGGGAATATTTCTGAGGCAAATATTTATTACAGTACAGCTCCTCCCCGATTTATGACCTACTCGACTTACGACCACCCGCACTTACGACCTGCCTCAGTTGTGCCAAAATTTTGTCAAATTACATATTTTCGAGTCCCAAAGTCAGTACACGGACAAAATTTTTGTTTGTAATTCACTTTAAAATGGCTGGCAAGCTTAAAAGTGAGAGTTTTGTGGTGCTGAGAAAAAAAAGACACACCCATTTTAGATTTTCTATGTATTATTTAAGCATTTTCGACTTACGACCATTTCGACTTACGACCTGGATTTGGGTCCCTCACCCCGTCGTAAGTCGGGGAGGAGCTGTATACATAATATTACAAACAAATAACTTAAAATTTGAACTACAGAGGTTTGGAGACTGGACAGGGTAAAGAATGAAGATGTAATAAAAAAATTCACAAGTTAGAAAGTCTCTGTAAGTCAAAAGGATGAGATCAGACTTTGATGATCTGGTCATGTGTTGCGCATGGCTGGTGAGAGAGACACTGGTAAAAATATATGTAAGAGCATCATTATTATTATTATTATTATGTGAAGGCAACAGAGCATGAGAGAACGATTGAGATAAAGATGAAGAGCCATTCTATACAAAAATAGCACGAGGCGTAAAGACAACAGGTTGATCAACAGAAATGTGGTTCACTGCAAATAGAGTTAAAATTCATGGCCCTCATTCAAACTTTAATTTGTGTGAGAAAGGTTTACAGGTTACCCGAGCCGTGGGTGGAGTTGCGGGTATCAGTGAGGCCGTACATTCCCCTGATAGTGTCTGGTGCCTCATACTTGGTCTTGTACACTTTAGTTGGGCCCATTAATGCCCTCCAATGTTTGATAGCATCTTCGTGAGCTAAAATGAGAGCTTGGGAGGGTCCACTGTTTAAAGGAAATACAGTATTAATCAAAAGTATTAATAAGACTTAGTTCAAGAGTATGATAAACTACTAAAACAAAATATAGAACATAAAAATACTTCACACTTAAATACAAATGTGTAAATATTGTTGTTGTCTTATACAATATGTTACAGGGAAGCATTAGAAAAACAAAACACTTGCCTGGACATGAAAGTTACAAGTCTGTTGTAGAAAAATTTTTCCCGGTGTTCTTCGTAAAACTGTTCTGTGTCTTGCCTAGACAACCTGACCTCTTTGTGCCGCACAACAAAGAAGTCCTCTTGTATTATCCTGTTGCGTATGGCCTGATGAGAAACATTACTGCATTATCATATAGGATGTGCCCTGTCTCTATTTGGTTAACACAAGGTGACTTTTTCAGCAGAGAGATCCCATACACAAGAGGTTAATAGGCAATTAATAATACAGTATCTTAAAAGAGGAAGCCAATGACTTGTTGGGGGGGAGGTGAAACTAAATACTGTACTGTACATTAGCGGACAGTTCAAGTACTGTAGCCACATGTGTTTGTACAGTCATAGATGTGTCCACTCATACAGGTACAGTATATCCAGTTATAATTTATTTGTTAAGTGAAACAATTAACTGCAACTTCTAAATTGTATGAATACTTTACAATACAATACAGAACAATACAGAACAATACAGCATTTGATTTATCCACTTGGCATACAGTAATTTGTTGGTTGAGAATGAAGATCTCAAAGGAAAATCAAAAGGTATCCAGGGAATTATATCAGCAACTGTACATGTAATTTAACTATAAAATCCCTAAACAATGGTATGAACAACTTAATTATTGATGTGAGTAATAACACCTGTAGTAACATTACCCAGTAGTTCATTTAGGCTTATTTTAACTCAATATAAGCACAGGAAACAGGTATAGCAGCCGTGTGTGAAACGTTGATGTCTATTGGTACGGCAGCCTAATGTGCAGGCACGGTGGATACAGTTTACAATGAAACATACTATGATGACCTTTTCCTTCTGACTAACCTAACCTAACCTAACCTACCCTAACCTACCCTACCCTAACCTAACCTAACAATTAACAACACAGACCATCAATACAGCTTCCGTATCTGTATCCATTACGATAACTCTAATATAGTTTACCTGTTTAGTTAAGTATAATACAGAACAGTATCGACTCACCTGCACCACATGAGGCACTCGGGTGATGTCTGGCTTAAAAAGTGCAAGTGTTAACTGCAGAGGTCCTCTGGTGGCCATCATCACCACTGTATTCCTGTAACCCGTCAGTAGAATACAATATCTGGAGTAGTTGGAGAATACATTGTAGCTGTCATCATGGCCCTGTATACATGAATGTGGAATCAAGAACAGTAGTGGCCATTAAAATATCCCTATACAAGACTATCAAGGATATTTGTTAACTTTAGTCCTACAATTCTTTACGATAAATCTGGCAACATACGTGAAATCTACAGAAATTTATAAGACAATTTTCTTCAATGATATTTCTGTCACAAATGAATAATAAAAAAGATATGGCACTCATAGGAATAATATATTTTTTAGTCACTAGAAGATTATAAGACTAAAAGTAACATTTACCGAAAGTGTTTAAGTTAGGTTAGGTTAGGTTAGGTTAATATTTACCCTATTCAAGAACAATGGAAGGATCTTACACAAACCATTAACCTTCCCTCAATAACATCATTAGGTTAAACTACTCAACATGTGGCGGTAATGACTCAACAACAGCTATACTTACTCAACCAGGCGGACATATTAGAGTGTACTACCTTCTGATAGTACCTTAATTACCATCGAGTGAATCACCTTTAAATGTCTATTGGTGAGACTAAAGTTGTTTACCGAGTGAGTTGTTTATTGAGTGAGTTGTTGACCGAGTGAGTTGTTTATTGAGTGAGTTGTTTACCGAGTGAGTTGTTTATTGAGTGAGTTGTTTATTGAGTGAGTTGTTTATTGAGTGAGTTGTTTATTGAGTGAGTTGTTTACCGAGTGAGTTGTTTATTGAGTGAGTTGTTTATTGAGTGAGTTGTTTATTGAGTGAGTTGTTTACAGAGTGAGTTGTTTAGTGAGTGAGTTGTTGACCGAGTGAGTTGTTTAGTGAGTGAGTTGTTTAGTGAGTGAGTTGTTTATTGAGTGAGTTGTTTATTGAGTGAGTTGTTTACCGAGTGAGTTGTTTATTGAGTGAGTTGTTTATTGAGTGAGTTGTTTATTGAGTGAGTTGTTGACCGAGTGAGTTGTTTACCGAGTGAGTTGTTTAGTGAGTGAGTTGTTGACCGAGTGAGTTGTTTAGTGAGTGAGTTGTTTATTGAGTGAGTTGTTTACTGAGTGAGTTGTTGACCGAGTGAGTTGTTTACCGAGTGAGTTGTTTATTGAGTGAGTTGTTTACCGAGTGAGTTGTTTATTGAGTGAGTTGTTTACAGAGTGAGTTGTTGACCGAGTTGTTTACACGGGTACTGAGGCAGCAAACACCCACCAGCAGACATCTCGGTCACAGACGGTTACTGACACACGATTTTCCTTACACCCATATACCTTTTATTTCCCTCTATTTCTCATTTATCTTAATTCATTTATATTTTTTTCATCATTTACAATTCTCATTTACTTATATATCATTCCTCTTCATCTTTATTTAGTGTCTTAATTAATTCATAGTAATAATGGTCGGTACAGGTGTTCACCGTCATTGACCCAACACTGAGGCATCTGTCTTCTGCTAGAGGCTCAGGGAGGGGAGTCAAGAGAGGACTATATATATAATTCCACAACTATATAATATAACTAGACGTTTATTGAGCACCATAACTGTCTCCCTGTTATATATCTCTTGAGCCAGAAGTGTAGAGGGGAGTATGGTGATCACTTCTCCCACACTGTTCGCCCGAGCCAGAGGAGGTGACAGATACTGGAAGAGAAGGAGGATATTAGCTTTATCTTCGGTAATTATACTTTAATTATTACTAGTAGATTAAATTATATGGTATTTTTTATATTTTGTTCTTTCTTTCACAGGAGGAGGTGCTTGAACTTAATATGGGGGGTGTTTTAACCAGTCTTCAATTTTACACAAAGGATAAATTGTAACATAAGGTTTTGGTTTATGTTACCGAGGACTTTGTTATAACTGTATGATCTTGAGTGAGTTAATACCAATGTAAGGATAGCAGGATAATGTTTAATGATTGATAATATTTTATTGAATGGTGTAAAACCACTAGTGCCATTTATGACATTTGGTGAGACTGAATTTTCCAAGATATCAGATATTTTTACTATTACAGTATATAATTTATCATTCATTAATTGAACTAGACTAACTTACCCGGTAACCTAATAAACCATATGAAGCTCAAGTTTAGATTAGGTAGGTTATCTAATACTTCGGAAAGTTGCCAGTCTCTCCCATTGTCAACAGTAGTACTCGTGGTTAAACACAATATTACCAAACATTACTGCCCTTCAATAGCTAAGGTTTTTAAGCCAGGGACAGATCCAAACCTCAAATCTGAGGGATGGCTTGGTCAGAAAATAACATTTATACATAATATTTCACAAAATTAAGTGAACAAAGACTACATAACAGTAGTTGGTATATTTGCTTAAGTAACCTGGTATTAAATTTTGAGCCATATGGTTGCAATCAATAGTTGAGACAATGCTAAGACACTTTTCTTCTCTGACATTTCTCTCATCTATCCTAACCCTCGGATTATAGTGCAAGTCATTTGCGAAGGAGACGCCATAGTAAAAGTGTGTTAGAATTGTCTAAATTATTGATTGCAACCATAAGTCTCAATACCGGGTAACTTATGCAATAATACCCAATAGTTTTATTGATTAATATAACAAGTATATTTTTAAATTCCACTGATCACTTTTACAATTTTTGAGATTATGTTAGGTTAGATTATGTTAGGTTAGATGAAGTTTGCCATATATTACTGCTGCATAATCATATTTAGAATTTTAATTGCTTAATATGGATTTTTATCTTTGCAGCATTTCTTTGGTCGCAAACAAAATTGTTATTCAATAGCCATTAAATACGTCCACCGAGCCTTACGTTATGGAGTTAGAGCACGTAAACTGAAGAAAGCTGATGATAGAGAGGTAAGTTAATTTATTCTTTATACTATACTGTATTTGCACTGTGCCAGGTTTCTTTAAGTACTGTACATATCATAACACAGGATCACTATATGGCTGTGTGAATATACTGTACGTATTAGAATCTTTACATCAGAATTGAGCATCTCAATAACCACAAGAGCCATAGCTGAAGATGTAGACATTTCTTCTCCAAACCTTTTACATTCAAGACCATGGTCCTGTTTCATGTACGTCTTCCTTATCTGCCTCCAGTTGCCAAGGAATACATCAGTTGCTGGTACAATAACTCAGGACACACCATAATTCCAAGGTGCTGTCTACAGCCATATGTAAAGTGAAAAATATCTACTTAACAGGTTACCACTAATTTAATTTTCCTTAAACTTCAGTTGTGGGATACACGAATTAATGCTGGATGTTTTGAGCTGGGCACCAAGTACTCCGATATGAAGGCAGTTATGAATGACACAGGAATTGCTCTAGATCGAAAGATCCTGCAGAATATGGCTGTATGGGAACCACGATCATTTAGAGTAAGTACAGTACTGTTGAGTTTGTTACATTGAATGTGATATTATGAGAAATATTTAAAGCTGCATGAGAAATTTTTTTTCTTCCTCTTTTCTTAACCAACTTATCATTACCACACAGACAGAAAATAGCCATAAAACAATGGTGATGACTGCTTAACTTTAGTTAATATACTTGACATTAAGACTCTATAATGGAGTTGATGTGCATCCTGACTTAATATTTTTGCAAGACAGTAGTACAGTACTCCAATTCTTGATCTGGGATGATTTCCTTTGGGCACCTTAATGATTTGTGCATCTTGTCCTTCACCTCTCAAAGTGAGGACAAAGTTACTTCATCAACTCACTATATTATAAACACTACACTACCACATTTGCTTCATTGCTTTTTTTTTTTAAGCTAATTGTCTTGTTTATTTCCACAGGCTTTAGCATCCTTAACAAGAGTCAAGCAAGCAGAAATGGGTTTAAACACTCTTGGAAGTCCTCCTCCGTCAGGAGTTGTAACACGTGGAATGCTGTAGTGAGTGAACCGCATAGTACGAAATAATGAATCGTACAGATATTGAAATAACCTAGCTTGCAAGACTACAATGGCCTGACATTTGTTTTGGCTGGTAAGTCAGTTGTGGTGTTAGCTTTGGTAAATGATGAGAAAATATTATCTATCCCAAATTCCTTTAAAAATTATTTAAAGAGCATCTGAATGGCAACACTTAAAACCAAATATAGTCCACATAAATTGGGGTGTTAGCATTAGGACCAATCCAGCTAGCAATCTGAAGTTAGGTTAACATTGGATGTACCTGTACAGTAGAGACATGGAGCTGATGTGTTTCTGTTGACCCAACATTGGAGTGCTGGCAGAGAATTATTGTAGTATTCTATTGAGAATTTTTATATTAAAATGTGATTTGGTCATAATTACTGTATTGGTAAAGTACTTCCTGAATTGTAAGTTTATAATGTACTATAAACAAAAGGCTAATTATAGTGCCAGTAACGGACACAAAATGGAGTCTTATCCAGAACTTGTAAAGTGTTTGTTCTGTACAGAGAATCAATTTTGGATTATTTCATAAGTCTCATTGGTTATTTTCACCTACTCTGATATTCATAATTTCAGTGGGCCAGTGTTGTATTTTCCCACTACTTTAGATCCCAACCCCAAAAAGTTAAATATGAAAAGTTTGTTTTTAGCTGTAACATTCAGGAATCTGGTTTGGTGTCCTGTTTTGCTTTTATTCAAGCAAACATATAGATATACAACTACTGTATACAGTATTACAAAATATATAAAGGAACTATTGTAATGTTTTAAAAGATTATTGTATTGATTTTTTTTTAATATGTGTATAACTTTTTTCAGTTGCATAAAGGAACTTTTCAGCTCACAGAACCCATGAACCAACACACAAAAACACTGGCTCTACTGTGCTGTTGTATATAAGTGATTGTACCTAAAGAGTGCATGTTTAGAGTCTGTAAAGTCTGCTCAAATAATTAAATTGTGTACAGAATATTTGTCTCTGATTATTGAGTAACCTTCATTTGTGTATATTTTCTTTAACAGCCTCGCACACCCGGCTTTTACACAACTGTATTCTTAACTTGCCCCCATTCGTCTCCTTCCTCAGTATTTTATTTTGGCCTTTCCTTAGTTCATTGGCTTTCACTTTTTTTACTCACACCTTTGAGTTTCTTACTCTGAACTTTCCATATCCTACTGTTCTCTTTGATCAAACAATGACCAGACATATACAGTATAGTACGACAGTGAATAATTAAACTCATTTACAACCCAGACCACGGACTGACATAGAAATACTCCCAGATGCTTTTGTTGACACCTGATATATTTCCTATACAGTACTGTACTGCATATAGACAGGTATAGTATAAAAAAATTTAACTTTGTGGCTTTTCATTAGTATATAGTACAGTACTGTATAACAAATTACTGTACTGTACATGCTACAGTATACCAACCATATACTGTAAAGTTACTTCATACAAAGGATAGGTCCCTGAGCCAACATCTTGGGTTGGTAATATAACAGTAATGTACTATACCTGCACACACTGAGCCACATTCTATGTTGAAAGTGCTCCAAAATAACTTGGTGCATATTTTGAAATTTGCACAAAAAGAATTACAATATTTATCAATTTAAATATATAGCGTGGAAAGTGTTCACCATTTTTTAATTTTGTATATAAGGAGTCAGGAATGCCTTTTTGTTGTTCGTGTTTAACAGAACATACATGCAACAGGGCACCAAAATGCTCACAAAACGGCCACAAATTATACTTAAAATGGCTGTAAATGTTTGTGTCCTGGGAGGTGTCAATGGAAAACTAAATACAGTATCTTTAAGGAACAGATCAAGCTGTACTGTACCTGATTTACTCCTATATCAAACACTGCATATACTTCTTGTCCTTAATTCAGTCTTTGTAACCTTGTGTACCCCTCATTTCAATCTTTTGCACATTATTTGTCCTTTCCAATTGCTGGCACCCAAATTATGCCTCAACAATTCTCTACATCCCCCTTTGCCTCCTTTTAAAATCAGCAACATTCCAGTCTGTCATCTACTCCACTGATCACCATCTCCCTTGATACCCTGTTTTTTCTTTTACTCAAACACTATTCAATGAATTGAGCCCTAAAAAACAAATTACTTTTTTCAGCATAATTTTTTTTTAAAAAGACCTCTTTTGCATTCTACCTGTAATCTCTGCTTTCCTACAATATTTACTCTTTCATTGCCACCCTTTACATTCATAGGTAACACTTGTTTTATATGCTGTACTGTACTTCTACCTTTCTTTAGGTTCTAAGTGCAGTTAGTAAACTGAACCTAGAACTTTTTCATTCCTAACTTTCTCCCAAGTTGTATCACAGAACTTTCTCAATTCTACCTCTCTCTAGGTTATACAGTACTGTTCTTTATTAGTGTTTGTAGATACAATATTGCACTGTACAAATATATACATTGCCGTAAGCATCAATCTCTAGCCTATATTCAGTCCATATATTCATGAATGTACACTTCCATGTACAATCACTTGCTCTCACACTCTACATCAGGGGTGGGAAAACTGTGACCCCCGCTGAAGGTCTCAAGGTGGACTGCGACCATACTCAAGTTCAAAGTTTTTGTTTTCTCTCTTAAAGGGGGACTTGGATATAGAATTTATCAGTAGATTTGGATGAAATTTAGAAGATATATATACATATTGTATATACGTATAGTACTATTATAATGCTAACTTATAATAGCAAAACTGCATTGTTAGCATTAAAAATAATAGATGACCCCCAAAGAACTCTCTTATACTGTAATTTAAAGCCAGCCCCCTGACCTCCATAGTTTCCCCACCCCTGATGTACATGATAAAACACATACCAAAGCTATTACTCCCTTCACCTACTACTGTACTTACCTGTTACAAAATTGAAGCTGGCGTCAGGAAACACAAGTATACAGCGTTTGATTAACTGGAGAGGGAGGTACTGTACTGTACACCATATAATTAACTATGCTGAGTAAATACAAATGCAGTATAGTACAGTATATAACTATGGGGACAAGTATGGCATATAACTTTTTATATAGTCATTCAAACACTGATCTTTAGAACATTTCCCTGACCAAGACCATATCAGTGGTCGAGAAGTGAGCCTGACATTTGGCAGTATATTTATTATGAAAATTAAACTTACAGTTCTCATAAAATTGCATATACAAGATTATACATCATTGTAAATATATAGATATAAAAAAAAATACATAATTATTTCAAAAGATGCCAAAAACTATTCTGAGCTTCACATCCTCTCAGTACTGAACAACGTACTGTACCTACATTTCTGAATTGGTATAAATATTTTAAGCTCTATTTGTGTGTAATGAGTAGGAAGGCTGGAACAAAGTCCTTGATCCATAAACTACAAAAAGAATGTTACGTACTCTGTAGAGAATAGGTAGCAATCAAAACGCCTGACATTTAGGGAATAAGTGACAGAATTTCATATAAATTTCCAAGGCAGTTAAAGAGAATTTATGTAATTTTATAAAGCATTTCTGACAAATTATGTTGAATGTGTACTTGGCACACATACAGTACACTAAATACTGACCACATTATCTTTTATGCACATGATATAGTAACTGGTCATTTGGAAGTCAACCTAACCTAACCATACCAATTGGTTTAGGAACCCTTATCCTACTGTACTCCAAATGTTAGTGGTTAGGTTAAGTTGGGAACCATTTGACCTGGAACCTATGATAGATATTTATTAGAGTAAAAATATAATAATTCAATATTACATCCAACCATAAATTCAATATACAGTATTTTGTACCATGTTCAGTGTTAGAAAACAATAGTAGAGAATTATCCAATCAACAATGTTGCCAAAGCACATTCATCAAAGGAAGTCTTGCTTCTTTTAATGCTGAAAAATATCTGCAAATTGTGTAGGATAAAGCAAGATGAGAAGTACAAACATCTCTTTATTTCACATTTATGAATCATTGGCCAGTATTCTGAGTAGAAGAATTTTATTTACAAAATGTATACCTTTTTTTATTATACATTACAGGATCACTCTACAAAACATACATTAGAAAAAAGCTGCTGCCCAGACTTATCAAAAAAATAAAAAATAAAGTAAAATAAATAAAATTTCTCATAAATTTATACTGTATACCCCTGTGATCATTTTCTTGCACTGTAATGCATATGCTGATATAAAGCCACTCCCAATTATAGAATTATATTAAAAAATTTGAACCCACATAAAAAAATATTTGGAAAATTCAATTAAATCAAACTGCACAGATATAGGCACCCCACAATTCAATGAAAATTTTTCACAAAAATAAATTCTAAATAAATTTGATCTATCTTCCAGAAATTTGACTTTATAAGTGGCAAGTTATCTACTAAATAAACACAATGAAACATTCAGCTCATTGTTTAATGTTCTACAAAATAAATAGAATAATAAAACCTATTTGTGTGTGTAACTAGACAGATTATTCCATATAGCTGAAAATCATAGAAAATGCTCATCTTAAAATTTACATTTGAACCAAACATTCTATAACAGTCACTCCTCTGAAAATCTGCTCACACAGAACTGTACAAAGATTTCTGACACAATCTCTTATAGAGCTATCCTGAGACTCCTTGGTTCCATCTTTGAATAAAAAAGAACTAATCATCAAGCATACCATACAATTTTATAATAAATATGTATAAACACTTTTCATACAACACTCAGACCTATTTGACTCACTGTACCACCAGTATACTTTAATAAATTCTATTTTTGTGTTCGAAATCTAACTGGCCACGTGTCCATGTACAAGACGGAAGCCTTCTTGCGAGGGGAGGCTCTACGATCACACTCGGCCAGGGCGGCGAGTTTCTGAGTCGTGGTTTGTTCGAGAAGGCCGAAGTCATCGTGTTTCTTCCAGTGCCTCTGTCTCTTTGGTTCAAGATCCTCACACCCAATAGCACTATCGTTATCGTCTGACGTGTGAGAGGGTACGGGTCTTTTTTTCTTTTGAGTTTTGGGCCAGCCAGTCAAGTTCTTTCGCCGTTTTTTACCACTACGGCAACGTTTGGGTTCACTGACAATAGAGCCATCAATAGTTTCTGAGTCGCACAAGGAGACGCACTCCGAACTCGCTTCTGTATTATCATCGGCACTAGAAAAATCGTCACAAGAAGCTCGGTCGGTACACACACAGAAACACGCATCCTCGATAACTTCAGAAGCTTCCCGGGCCAGTATGTTTTCTGGGGCTAAATAGTCTTTGGCCTCGTCAAGAAGACCGGCAATAAACACTGGATCTACCTCGTGAGCAAGAGGGCTCTCAAACAACTTTGATTCTTTAGCAATACTTGTTGAACCTTTATCAGATTTTGATCCAGTAAATAATCTCTTTTTCTTACCACGTTTTTTTGTGGTCTTTCTCGCACCCGATTCTTCGGCTTGAAGACGCGAACTACACTTTAAGGACTCTTCACTACCTGCTTCTGACTTCATTACATGATCAATGTGTAACGCAAGAATCGCTAAGTCTTCCGTAGTCTCGAAAGATTCCGGAGGCTGCATTCTCATAGACTCGGCTCCCGGTGTGCTCGTACCATCCGACGACGCCTCATCAACTTTGACTGGAGTGGACTTTGTCACTTTTGCACCTTTTGTTTTTCTTGTGGGAATGAAGTCGGAGAAGAGAGCAAGCGTAGAGGCATGACATCTGGGAGATTTTCTTACCAAGTCTGCTAGGTCATTTTTCTTCTTCGATAACAAACCTTTTTTGTAACAAAGGAAATCTCTGACGTATTCTTTTGGCATCTCGTACGGCAATATGAATTTCAGAGGTTCTTCTTCATAAACATATTCATTGACATCATTACCATCTATTAATCTCTGGTAAGTCTGGTACCAACACTCCTGCTCAGGGACGCCCTCAAAAGAAAAATACAGATCGTGTAACTCACTCCAAGATCCCTCTTTTGTTTCCCCTCTCTTGACTATGGTGTCTGTAGAGTCGCTGTCACTGGTCTTAGAGGAAGTTTGTAGCTCCTTCTTCACTCGCACTAATGCTTCACACATGTCCTTAACATCTCCTTCAGTAGTTTTTTTATTATCTACTTCTGGTTCCTCCGTTCTGCTCTCTTCGTCGCTCTTTTTATCACCTTCACTTGCCTTTTTCTTCTCTACTTCATCAGTCTTTCCCTTTTCATTTTCAGAGGATATTTTCTTGACCTCTTCCGGGTCTTTTCTCGTGTTCTCCTCTGAGTCTTTTCTCTTGTTCTCCTCCGAGTCTTTTCTCTTGTTTTCCTCCGAGTCTTTTCTCTTGTTCTCCTCCGAGTCTTTTCTCTTGTTCTCCTCCGAGTCTTTTCTCTTGTTCTCCTCCGAGTCTTTTCTCTTGTTCTCCTCCGAGTCTTTTCTCTTGTTCTCCTCCGAGTCTTTTCTCTTGTTCTCCTCCGAGTCTTTTCTCTTGTTCTCCTCCGAGTCTTTTCTCTTGTTCTCCTCCGAGTCTTTTCTCTTGTTCTCTTCCGAGTCTTTTCTCTTGTTCTCCTCCGAGTCTTTTCTCTTGTTCTCCTCCGAGTCTTTTCTCTTGTTCTCCTCCGAGTCTTTTCTCTTGTTCTCCTCCGAGTCTTTTCTCTTGTTCTCTTCCGAGTCTTTTCTCTTGTTCTCCTCCGAGTCTTTTCTCTTGTTCTCCTCCGAGTCTTTTCTCTTGTTCTCCTCCGAGTCTTTTCTCTTGTTCTCCTCCGAGTCTTTTCTCTTGTTCTCCTCCGAGTCTTTTCTCTTGTTCTCCTCCGAGTCTTTTCTCTTGTTCTCCTCTGAGATTTTTCTCTTGTTCTCCTCCGAGTCTTTTCTCTTGTTCTCTTCAGAGTTTTTCTTCACTTCACGACTGTCTTTTCTCTTGTGTTCCTCAGAGACCTTTCGCTTCTCCTCTTCTGATGTTTTTCTCCTTTCTTCTTCTGCAACTTTCTTCTTGTGTTCCTCAGAAATCTTTCTCTTGTCTCTCTCCCTGTCTTTGGCTTCCATTCTTTCCGTTGACTTTGAATTATTTTTTACATCCTTCATCTCCGCCTTTCCCGAACACTTTGTGTCGTCCTTCTCTTCCGCGTCTGGGTCTTCCAGTATGCCTCCCTTACTACGCGTCACTCTTCTACAGCCTTCAACTACGCAACGCTTCTTGGTGACTGTTGTATCCTTAACTTTTGACTCTTCTTTCTTATCCACTTCCTTTACTTCGTGTTCCTCCACTTTTATAACCCTTTCCTTATCTCCCGTTGACGAGGTGGACCGTCGGAGCCTCTCTGGAGTTTCCTGAAAGTGGTAATATTCTCGATTGTCTCTTAGAAATCTCTCCGCATCCGACAGTCGTTTCCGCCCCGCTTTTCCGCTACTGGACGATGCTTCGGCCAAGCGTTTACTTCCCCCCTTACCCTTGCCACGAGTCTGTGGAATAGAACAACTCACAGATGAATTAGGTTGCGTAGACTGAGGTATGTTGGTGCTCACGGGGAAGCCGAAGAAGTTCTCATCGTCATCGTCGTCTTCGTCGTCATTTAACATCGTCAAGTCATATCGGGTTTTTCTATTTCTACTTCCAACGGGTCGCCCTCTCCTTTTACTCAGGCACGACTCCTCCTTAATTCTCTTCGCACTGGGTTTGCAATCATCATCATCAGTAGTTCTTGAATGCTTCCCTTTCCCCTTACCCCTCCCACTGGGCGGATTCGCCGTACTTTCCGACTCATCAGAACAGTCACTTTTTGAGTCTTGGTTTTCTGTGCCATCATCACTTTCATCACTCTCACTGTCTGAGTCCAGTTTATTTTTATTTCTCATTATTTCCTCCTTTTCATTATAATACTGTTCAGTTTCAGAAATAAGTAACCAGTCTGCAGTTTTTCGCCTTATTTTTGCCTTTTTACTTTCAAATTTCTTTCTATCAGCAGGAGAGATCTCCAGTAAAAGACTAAAATCTACCTTTTCACCATTATGTTCAATATTACCGTTACTTCTAGACACCGAGCTACTATCAGACTCGTCACTATTAGCACGACTGATTCTACGTCCCTTTACTTTATGAGCTCCATTAACTAGTTCAGAACTCACATCACCATTGTACTTGGCACTTATATGGGTGGTAGCCTCATCAAGCAGAGGCTCACCATTCTTTGGCTTTCCTCGTTTTGCAGTTTTATCCACCATATCGAAGTATAAAGATTCATCTGCTACACTACGAGAGTCTGACGTTTCAGACTCCGACTTGTCCGAGCGACAACTACTCTTACGAGTTCTGATACACCTTTTTGTTCTAGACAACGGTTCCGATTTGATTACAACTGCTTCGAAGTCCCCACTGTTAAGCCTTTTCGATGCCCGACTGCTCCTCTTTTGGCAAAAGGAGTCAAGTTTAGCATCTGCTTCTTGAATCAACCTTACCATTTCTCTGTTTACTTTTGTGGCCACAGGTAGACTAGCTTGAGGGTGAGCAGGGGTTGAACCTGATGCAAGATCTCCAGCTTTAGCTGCAATGGATTCTGATTCTCTGGGTGTGGCAGTTTGGGGTTCTGAAATTACAGCTTCCTGTTTGATTACAAGGTTACTTTTAGTAAAGTCTGGCAAAGCAGCTTCAGTCCTGATAAGCTCAGGCAGTGTGCCTTCATTCACATCAGCATCAAAATCTATAGGTTCAACTTTAATCTGAGGAACAAAAGCTTCTGTCACTTTATCCTGGGGAATGGAAGTTTCATTCACCTTATTCTGAGGAAAAAGAGTTTCATTCAGTTTGTCCTGAGGAATGTCACCTTCATTTACTTTATTTTGTGGAACAAGAAGCTCCTCTGTTATTTGATGAATGGCTGTGTTTGTTGCCTTACCCTCAAGAGAAGTTGTTTCAAGAACAGAAGCTTCCGTTACTTTATCCTGAGAATCAGCAACTTCATCAACTGCTGTTTCAGTTACCTTATCCTGAGGAACAGCAGCTTCATTCACTGTAACTTTAGGAATTGTAGCTTTATTCAGCAGTACTTCAGGAACAGTGGCTTCATTTGCCAATACTTCAGGAACAGTAGCTTCAGTGACAACAGTTGTCACTGTCTCCAGAGGAACAGTAGCTTGAAGATCCGAAGCCTTGGGCACTATAGCTTCAGGTACAAGAGCTGCAGGCAGAGAAGCTTTGAGATGGACTGTAGCTCCCACGTCACATTGAGTCTGTGGCGTGTGGGGCTCTGGTTGAGGCTGAGCAGTGGGACACAGTGGCGCTGGTAACCGGAGAGAGTAGTGCCTGGTGGAGGGAATTTCAACTGGATGACAACTTTCATGGAGGACACATGGGGTCTCCTGTGTGTCACCTGGGAAGACACAGTTGGGTTTGGTTGCTACGTCCTCATCCTTGAGATCTTTCTGGGCCACGTGGGTTGGACCAGAGTGAATTGTCTCTCCAATCTAAGGATGAAAAAATAATACATTTTGAAAGGCAAGAATGTAAACAAAACTAATAATGCTTCAATAAAAAATAATGGTTGTTATTGTTCTATCACTAAGACGTATAATGTTCGACCCCAAGAGTAAATTTTAGTGCAAAGAAATAAAACTTCTAAAACCCAAACACTAACCTTACACGTGACATACAACACACATTAAAGAAATATGATCATGATGAGATAGGAAGGATTTTTAAAGTTTGCAGGAGCTGCCTGAGTCACCTTGCTTCTACTGGACTCATTAATTTCTAAAAATGACTCGTGTAGGATGAGGAGTTGATACAGTTGAAACAAATAAAGCCACACACTAGTACAAAAATCAATCACACAGCTTGAGAATCCATGGTAATCCAAGGAGGTATGCAAAGAAGCTCACTTTTGCTTAATCCTGCAAATGAACTTGGATGGAATAGATGTACGTACAGTACAGTACAGTACATAAGTGACAGGTGCAGACCAATTTTCCCCTTGTTAAGTTTGTTACGTTAAATATTTTGTCATCAACAATAAAGCATATTATGTACACTGCTCCTTGTCCAATACTCTGTACTGTACTGTACATGGTTCAGAAATCATAGTGGACAATAATAAAATTCTCACATGACCTACATACACTATACCCCTTCACCACCTTCCTATCATCCACCTGCGAATAATTCCTTTTTAACAAATATTTAACTTTCCAATCTCATATATCAATGGCCCTTTAACAAACCCTAATTTGTTCTCTACTCAATGATGCTTCCATTTATACATCACACTTTTGTATTTTTCCTTCTCAATATCCTATTACCTGCAGGAGTGGCTTGCCTTCATCTCAATACTCAAGATTAAAACCAGGCTTGTGTACTAACCATGACCAAACCATCAGCACGCTTCTTGTATGATTCTTTCAGGTGTGTGTGTGTGGGCAACAGTCAAACAAATGTCTCACGGGTCCTACTCAGAAACCTGATGGGCCGCAGATTGCTCACCGTTGCTCTCTAGACTGTCAACAGACATTTCTATTAGCCTGTAGTAATGTCAGATTCTAGTAACTCCTGGCACTCTTATATTATCCCATAGTGACCACTACTTCTCCCAAACCAGCTCTTAGAGGCACTTAAATGCCCCTTCACTATGACTGTCTCTCACATTTAAGCTTTGACTGCAGTTATTCATGTCTCCCTAAAACCCCTTTCTTTGTATCTCTTCATAATTAATTCCTGATACAGTACACAAATGATGTCCCACCTTTTACTCTCTAAGCAACTAATATTCTGGGACTGACCACCATATACTGTGCTATTTAATTCACTTAATTCCATAGCTACTTCATCACTCATCAATAAACCACAAACTCACTCTTTCTCTCTCATTAACTTATGAAGCCAATATTGACACCATGACAAGACGTTTTTTCAGAATTCACTAAACATATCGGGGAATAGTGATAAGGTACTGCCGACTCACCGGTGCCCTGACTAATGTCCTATTTTAAGTCACTCGTTGGTCCCAATCTACCATTAACTTCATCGTGTTATGTAATACAACATAAATAATGTTGGTTGAAGTACTCTACAACACCAACAAGTTCAGAGAAGCAAAACAAACAATGGTGGAAACATTAGTCATAAGAATAATTAGTTTCGAGGTCTTGGGAAATACGTACGTGTATTTATTTAATGGTTTTTAATACTTGGGGTCCCCGTCTGCCTGATTTCACCTGAAGGAGCAGTAGGCCTAAACTACCTCCCCAGTTTTTACCACAACATATATGGATAACAAAACTCTCCCAAGGATCGGTGAAGCTGACCTAATCTTACGTAACTAGGAAAAACAGGTGTCAACCCCTAAGGGCTTCACAGTAAAGATAAAAACAATGGAAGGCTAACATTGCTTACAATTTCACAGGTCTCTCAGCCATATTTCACAAATCTAAAAGCGTCGTCTACTCATGCAGGTGAACCAAGCTATTAAGCATGGAAAAAAAAAAAAATACTGTAGATTGTGGAGGGCAATGCATGCCTTAATCAAAGTGCTATTCTGAGTACCAAACAAGTATCTTCAAATCTAATCACAAGCATGTGTGTGTGTTGATATATTAAGAAATAGTCTCATTACACAGTACTAAAAAGTTACATAAGTTTAAAGTAAAGATGGGAACATTGGAAGAATTTTAAAGTAATTACTGTACAGTACATGATAGTAAAGTGATTCAGATGAGTGCTTATATATATATATATATATATATATATATATATATATAATATATATATATATATATATATAAATATATATATATATATATATATATATATATATATATATATAGTGTAATCCCTCCACAATTTGGAACAATTAAGGATCAAATCTTTTTCAAATTCGGGGGAATTCCTAGTAAGATAGAATTTGTTTTTTGTTTTATATATATTTCATAATACAATAATATGAATCAAATACTCGTTTCTGAAGAATCGCTTCTTAACACAATCCATAATAAATTCAAAGTGTAATTCACAATAACCTAAATCAAATTTATGCACATTTCTGTCTGAATTAATGATTACAATTTAAAAATGAAGTACAACAGTCCACAGTAAATTACAGTATCACTCACCATACAGCAGTCTTCAGTACAATCTAGTTCTAGCTGTGCAGGAAGCAGCACCCATTTCACATCTCGTCAAGTACAGTACTTTAGCCTTCAGTAGCAAAATTAGTTAACCTAAGGCTCTGCCCTACTAAAGTATTTTAAAAGTACAGTACATACAGTATTATTCCACAATAGGAAGGGAGTCACATATACACACACATTCACCCATGAACAGGGGCACCAATTCTTGACTTTAAATCTACTTCTACAGTAACTTTATCAAATTATATACTGCAATGTAAAGTATTCTGAATAGGTAGGAATTCTGAATTCAGGAATACCAAATTGCAGGGATATATATACTGCATATATATATGAAAAAGACTATGAATTAAAGTTTTACACTCTGAAACATAATGAAGATTTTCAGAAGTGTAATTAAGTGGTTGTTTTACTTACCTGGAAAGGTGAGGCCTTCAATGAGTGCATACATGAAAAAATGTGTAATGAATGTGATGTAATGCAATGACTGTGGCTGTATCATCAAACTATATATACCGGTACAGACAAATAAGATATTAAGTGGTTATACTGTACTGTGTAGTCACTTATAACATATTAAAGTGTTGTCTCTTATAAGATATTACAGTGAAGATGGATTCTAGAAGCAAGATTGCTCAACAGATACAGTTTGGATACAACGACCTGAATACTAAGCCTTCAGTGCACAAGGAGGCAGCATGGTCAACACTGCCCTCAACTATCATCACTTCCAAGCTTTATTAGTTAAGTACTAATTTACAACTGTGTGGACTGGGAGATCCCTGGGGTTGAACTAATGACTCTCAAAACAGGAGGCGAGTGTTGTATCCACTTAGTATCATGTGTTATATAGTGTAGTGTGTTACATCATACAAGTGAGGTATGTTACATATTAGTGTCATGTGTTACAACATATTACAGCATAGTACTGTAGTTTACAACATAGTATATAGTGTGGCAAGCTGAAACACACTACATCTTAAGTGCTACATGATATATGACTCAAATGGTTCATACAGGAACAGAACTGTATATCAATGGCAGGTTACATTTTAAGAAAGTACTACAGTCTGAACTTTTTACTAGCACAGCTTATTAAGATTATCCTTATGTCTACAGATCATGATATACTACCAAACAGATTAGCTATTACTAGTCCTTACAGGAAAAGGCCAATGAAAACTAAGGAACAATACCTTCAAATTGAATAAAAGAAACCAAAGTTACAAGCACATGCACCAAGTCCTCATATATCATTCATTCCCTTTTAGTATTTAGTAAAATGAAAAGGAAAAAATAAATTTAAATAAAGATAGAAATAAGGACAGGCTACAAGTAGAAGTACTGAACCGTACAATACAAAAATGTTTTAATGCAAAATTTATTTCCTGTTACCATTGTTTGTGCAAAAGTTAGAATATGAACAAAAGGAGACAAATAACTTGCAAACCCAAGGGATAAATAAACAAACTAAGTATAATATTTTGCCTTACAAACTTAAAAACATACAAACCTCGTAGACAAGTTGCTTACGCAGTCGCTTATGGGCAACGCTGCTTAGACTGGCCGGACGTCTCTCTGATTGCATCAATCCACTAAACCTCATTTGGATGCGGCAAATATCTGCGATAAGGTAACAGAGAACACCGATTACTTATTAACATATGTCTTACATGAGGATTCATAAGACTATGACAAATACTGCATACATTAAAGAAATAGAAGCTACTGATAACAGTACAGCACACTGCATTACTTGAAATTTTGTGTGGAAGTCCAGTAAAATAAATAAAGAAAAGATCCTGAAAATGATAATCTATAGCAGAGTGAAAACAAGGAAATCTGAGGACTGTACCCATCATGTTTTTGAGTTCCAACCCACAAGTGTCAACTGCCCCAGAGCTGAGAGAGGTGAACAAGAGTGAATGTGGCAAAAAAAAAAGGTACTGATTAGTGGTGTAGGTGAGGGACCTGTGGTGGACAACAGAAAATGGCCATGTGCCATCTACAAAGAAAGGTGTTGGCAGAAACTCAACCATTTTTGCAGACATAAAGTGGAACAGTTTTAAAGAACACAAGAACTAACCTGACTGCCTTGTTTTTGTCCGTTGATAAGTTCATCAAGGTCTTGATAATTTTTGTCGTTCTTCACAAATGCAATATGTGTATCAGACTGCAGATGAAGGCGTAAGTTACTGTAGTTGGTGCAGCACAATTCACAGTATCCGCTGTCCTTAACTTTTGTCCCACGATTCCGATCCCTCGTGTGCCTGCAAGTAAGGAATGTTTTAATAAATATCATGCTTACATAAAGATGTACAAACACACACACACGTAGATACGAAATATGAACCTCAGCTTTATGGATGGCGATGTAATGAACAACTGTCATGAGAAACCACCACAAAGTTTTAAGTTTTCATATCCAAAGGCTGCCAATGCCTCAGTAGCATTCAATGATTAGTGTCGTAATAATCTTTCAATGTGGATAAGCCAGGAGCTGTTGACTCTGAAAAGGTTCATTCCATCCTAAAACTGTTCAACCACCGTGCCTCAACACCATCAGTTCCCTCAAGATTTAGACTACTCATTTTTTGATCAGGGATTTATGGCCAAGAGACCTCATGATTAACCTATGAGATCTACACCAGCTTAGGAATAAAAGAAAAAAGTCATTGCCAACAGAATATCCCACACTCATCCAGACTAGGAACCACACCACACAGCAAGACAACTAGCCTGAAGTAATTCTAGTCACAGTCTGTATATCTTCCATAGCAGAATGCCAAAGCCACACCTCGTAAGTCATGTGGGCTGCCAGCACAACTGGTCTGAATAGTCTTTTATCAATCTACATTATTATCAAATTTTAGCTGAATTTCTTTGAAGTTTGAGAGATGAATGACTTGGAGATATGTACATGATTTCCACTTGCATTTTTCTTTAGCCAAGTTTATATTCTATAGCTAGACTGATAATGTGGGATAAGTTATGGGCACTTGAAAAAAATATGGATTTCAGCCAATAAATGACTTTTGTGCCAAATTTCAGCAAAATTGGAGAGGTCATGGTGTCGGTTCACTCATCCTGGAACATTTCCAAGTTTGATTTCACCCTAAAATCTATTTATAAAAATTGATCAGTATTTATCATTGGCCCACATTAGGGGGTGACCAATATACTGTAGAGGGCACTGATGAAGCTAAGTTTGCTGCACCAGTACAAGAAGCCCACCAAAAGTAATACAGATAGACCTCTAATTATTAAAAACACTCAAATAATACTGTGAACATTAAACAAAACTAACTTTTCTCTGTAGTTGTCCCTGTGTGCTGAGGAGGTTTTGGGATTCGGCCGAGCTTTGACCTGCTTGAATTCAGTAAACGGAGAAACTCCCCGAAGATTGGACAAATTCAACTCTGGCCAAGCAGACAACTCCTTGAAGAGTGGTTTGTACTGTCTGAAACATAAATTTAAAAATAATTAACAAGAGGGAAGCAATTCAATTTCTTTCCATAACTGTTCCACTTCCCAGGGTTAGATGTGCCTGTACTCTGCTGAGAAATACAAGTCACTACAGAAACAAACAAACTGCCCCCAATGACTTAACCTTGTCCATAAATCCTTTGTAAATTCCCTGCAAGATTCCATTTTGTACAGTATTCAGTTAGGCTAATACACAGGTGATTCACGAAGGCTAGAATTGTGAATGCTTTTGTTCGCAGCCTTGGCTACGTCACTGCAGGAGGCACGTGTGAACTTCTGACGTAAAACCCTCCAGAAGCTCCACACTGCACAATTCACTCCCTACTGTACATACTGGGAAGTTATACCCGTAGTTAGAGCGCTGATCTCATATACTGTACCAACTACCTAACTTGGGTAGTTGATTCGTAAGCAAAGTCAAAACTTGTGCAACCCCACAAAGTCTTTCCCCTACATAAAAATACATTCAATACTATATAAGAAGGATGACGTGGTGTTCATCATCTTAATATTTCAGTAAATGACATGAGGTCTGTGAATAATGTCATCTCCCAGAGAAGATGATGTACGTGTGGGTCACTAGGTTTGGTTGGGTTCACAGGCCACCCCATGGAGGTCACTCACAACATTCTTATACAACTTGAGAACATTTTCTTTTCGCAAGGTTTTCATTCACTTATCTAATACATTATTCTCTTATTATATTTATTCTGATTCATTTGTATATCAGTTACCAGTGTGGGTCTTTGTGAGTAGGTTGTAAATAAGGTAATACTCAATATGTTGGTATAAGTATTAAAAAAGAAAGAAAGGATGACACTGTGCTGATCATCTTGATGGTGTTACTATACAGTATACAGTATTCACCGACACTTCCATCTGATAACACTTCACTCTACTAACAACTGTAACTACTAACCTGCTAAAAGATTCTGTTTTGATGAAGGGACCTTTGATACGTTGAACCTTTGGCGAGGAAGACGAGGAGGAGGAGGAACTTTTCGAGGCTAAGGTACCATGAGTCTTCTGGGGTCTGTAACGGTTGCTTTCTTTTAGGACAGATAACCACTTGAGGAGTTTGGCCAATGGCCAAACGGGAACACTCCATAAACGTGCGTTCTCTATTACATCACTGGTGCCTTGGCGGCGCACACAAGCACGCTCCAGTAACACCTCTGCTCTTGTTCTCTGCAATGTAAAGGAGACATTTACCATTTATGAACAAATCCATTGATCAGATATGAATAAGGTACAGTTGATTAGAAACACTAAATAAAAAAAAAATTCTCCTGTAAGAATACAGGACAGTACTTTTCATTATAATACTGTAGCAAGCTCTTAGTCTACATGCAGCAGAGTGCCAAACAATCTTTATGCTTAGCATTTGCAAAATTAAATTAAATTTGGGACCATTTCTGGGAATACAACTGCTTATGATACAGTTTATGAGAGCTGTAAGCAGACCAGCAAAGCTTTGACCGTTGACTTGGTTGATAAATACTTATTAAATGTTTTATAAAATTTCTTACAGGAATATCATTTATTCATTTCCTTATTATATGTACACTGTACTGTACTAGTCTACAAAGAAAATAATATGTGTACTGCACAGTTTTCAAGCTATATGAAATGCAATTACTGTGACTTCTTCAGGTGTAAATACTGTACTGTACACCCCGACATACAGGTTTTTAGTTCACTTTTAAAGAAAAAATACCGACTTTAGCACAATTAGGATTAATGTAAAGCCCTCAGGCTATACTGTACTGTACATTTGGTTTTCTATTCATAAGTCCTGGTATTTACATCTGTAATCAATAACAGATGACAGACCCTAATTCCATCTTTGGATATTTGAAGTTTTATCTTGAAAATGTGACAACATCTTAAGACTGCCATGGGACTGTCACTATCTCTTGTATGTTTAACTGTCAGGGGTGAGGGGTAGTGAAAGAGTTTCCTGTATGTGCTTAAAAAATGGATAAGGTGTGTAACTATCAAGAAGGAAGAACTTGTACTACTAAGAGAAGGATTAATTTAATTACCGTAATGTGCTGTCACGAAGCTGTATTACATACAGAAATACTCTCAACGATCAGATGATAAAACACTTGGAGAATACCACAGTTACTCACAACACGTTTTTTGCCTGTGTCTTCCCTGGGAGAGTCAATATTTAATGGTGAATCATGTGAGGTTGACTGTAGGGAGGACAGGGGCTGGTGAGGAGTTAGAGGGGAGGCCACTGGAACACCAATGGGGGAAGGCTGCCGTTCACTACTAGAGCCGCCCGTTGTTTGGATTCCTCGGGTACTTATTACATAGTTCACTTCCCGGGTCAAGAACTCTTCAACAACCTGTTAAAGAAATAAAAATTGTAAATATAAACAACTATATTAGAGATAAGGAGAACCACAAACAGCATAAAACATGGTATAAATGGCCATCCATCTGAATGCCATGTGCTACAGTCCAGATTAATATATTAAAAAACTATGACCTATATTTAAGTCAGACCTTAGCTCCTAGTGTTCAGTACAGTAAAAGGTTTGTACAAGAGACAGACAGATGCCTTTCCTATTAGAGATTGGACTCTTCATCCCTGACATGGGGACACCTCTGTCACACTCTTTTTATTTCCAGAAAATCAGCAGCAATAATTCCCACCCATTCAAAAGTTCCTGTCTTTAAAATAATAAAAGCTGTAGAATCAGACTTATTCTTAAAATAAAACCAGTCATTTTGTTGCATTCCTCACACCAAAAAGTGTCAAACAAATTCAGTCAACAACAGGCCTTGTGACAAGGGCAAAAACTATACAGCACAGTACTGTAGTTATCCATAGTGTGAAGCTCCGACCCACAGCCAGGAGTCCCCACAAATCCCTCACTGGTGAGTTATCTGGGATTACAGCCTCGAACAAGCCAACAATAGAAACAGGAAAGATAGTTAAGTCAAACTAATTCAGGGGTGACTTGTATAAACCTATATGAACCCACTGAAAAACACCTATCGTAGTAAGCTAGCTGTTGGGTCCTCTGAAGGCATCCGTGTGCCTTCAACTCAGGCATAAACAAACAGACAATAATCCCCCCCCCTTCCCCCAAAAAACTATGTACACTTCTAAAATGGAACCTGAAATTCTATTCACTATCAAACCTTCTGAGACAAGTGGAACCTCCTCTTACTGTAGTAGCCTTAAGCCACACCCCAAATTTGGGTAAACACTCCTAACATATTATACACACCCACAAGTACAATATAATACACCAAGGTCTGCAAGGTCCACATGCTGTAAGTATCCAAAATAAGCTAGATGGAGCACTTACAGTAGCTACCATAAGAGAAGACATCTCATCAGCACAATCAGGGGACAGACTAAGTGGGATTGGTTTGGATGACCAATCTGCAACCAATTTCTAATGGGTCATGGAGTGCATGTGTCAGCCCAGTAGGCAAGGTCTCTCAGCTCTTGGCCTAACTGGTAACTCTAAGCACCTCCTTTTTATGGGCTACAGCTAAGTTACAAGTTTCTAGGTTTCTGAAATTTAGTCCCAGTCAAACATGTCAGGGGTAATAAACATCCTGGGTTGCTACAGCCAATAGACCCGTTGACTTTAATTGAGTTGTTCAATCCAGTGTGTGAGTTAAGAGATCAATTGGCTATACTGTACAAGTATATCTACTGTACTGATTAAAAACACACAGTTAAGTCTTTATATAATAGCTCAAATTGTTTAACTTCATACAGTATCAGTTGTGGCACCGACTTTTAACCCCAAGTTTAAGCAAAAGATTAGAATCCCCAAGAATTGTATACAATGTGTGAAGTACAGCAGAGAACCATAACAAACTCACCCCTCCAAGGTTGTGTATGTCAGCTGTAATGGTGGCGGTGCTCTTGTAACCTTTCACGTCCAAGTAAAACTTCTTGTTCAACAAAGGTTTGTACGGTAGTTTGCTGCTGGATTTGTCCCCTGCAACAGGAGGAAAAATTTAGTACAACATCGCTCTTAAACAAACAGTAAACTTCAAACACAAAAATATGTACTGTATTCTGGGTGTGGACGGCGGATCTGATTCGGCTTCATTTATGTATGATTAATAGTACAGTATACAGTAGGTCACCATCTACGAGCTATTTAGAAAAAATTAAAAAAAAAACCTTGATGGTACCGGTAGCTTGTAAATACTGTACGGAGGCTGATCAAAGTACAGTTGACCCACCAGGAAGAAATGTCAACTTGTGTATCTTAAACTTTATTTATCAATGAAAGGTCATAATGGTAACACATTTCAATGAACCTTACATATTGGGTGCAAGGAAAAGAAAATACAGTCTCTCCTCGACTTATGGCCATGGTCGTATAAAATATTTTTCACATTTACGTATTTTCAAGTCCCGGCGTTAGTGATCGTGCTGTGTACTGACAAAATTTTCGTTTGTAATTCCATTTAAAATGGCTGGCAAGCGTAAAAGTGCGAATTCTCGTGGTGCTGAGAAGAAAAAGAGACACCCATTTTAGAATTTCTATGTATTATTTTCGCCTTTTCGACTTATGACCTGGTCGTCGGGACGGAACCCCCTCCTAATTTGAAGAGAGACTGTAATAAATAATTACATGTACGATACGTTCTCCATTCTGGAAATACGAACAAATTTCTGAGGATTACATCAAGTTTTCGACACGGGTATGCATGCTGGGCGTGTGGGTACCAGGCTCAGAGTGCTTACTTGTCATGTGAGTACATGGGATGCCTATGATTGGCTGATATATCTCACAGCCTACCTCCTCAAACTCTTGCATCACGACACTCTTAGTTCATTATATGCTGCCACTGTGCGAGATGCGTAGTTCAGACTCTAGGAAAACATTCCCTAGTACCTGGAAAAATTCCAGGGCTATGCTATTTTTTCCGGCGATGAAAAAATTCGACTCCCTACCTGGAAACCTCTGAATCCTGGAACCGCTTGAAACCAATCACTCTGGCTAGCAGAGATATCAGTACTGTACAGTATATGTCAACCAAAAATCTACTTAACAAAATAATCTACCAGTACAGTATATATTTCACGAAAGATTTAGGCATTCTATATTGCCTATAAATTTAAAAATACATATTAATTTTCTCTATCTATCTAGTTTCCCACATATTACAAGAAAGTAAATGAGAAGAATCTAGAAAATCAGGCAATTGGCTGTGTGTGGTGGTGTGAGTGATGAGTCTACTTGTCCCCACCGGAATTTGGGGAGTAAGTTATCTGGTGATAGTAGAGAAGGTTGATACACTGAAAACTTTTTTGAAGACTTACTACCATTGAGAGAATGATGACAGAAGTATTTACAGTACTGACACAAATACTATAGTTTATTATCAGTAGCTACAGTACTGTACGTTGTTTCCTCGGACACAGGTTCATGATCGTATCCACTCTTGTACCTAAAGTTTTGAGTTGACAGATAATTTAATGTCTTATGATTACAGTACTGTATCTAGCTATGTTGTTTTTTTGTGCAGGACAGTACAGAGGTGGTGTCATGAACAATACAGTACTATAGCGCAAACTTGCCTATAATCTGTAGCAGCTTAAGATAATGAAGGCAATCTTTCCCCTAGTTGGTGTACTGATAGCAGGTCAAATAATACCCTCACTATACAGTATCTGTTGATTTTTGTTTAAATCCTTATCATCAACTTAAGAACTACTATACTGTACTTTTTATAACCCAATCCCAGCACTATATTGTAACTCTTAAATGGCAGACATTATCGGCATATGTTCCTTGCCTTCCATCTTTGCACGTATGGGAGCGGAGTACTGAAGGTAATCCTTAGCTACAGGTGAAGGGCTAAACATACCTGTACTGTACTGTACGCTACAGCAACACCTGTAGGTCATACAGCCTCGTGTCAAATCACTGATATATACAGTACAGTACGGGCAAATTAATTACCGGTATATATATAAATTAATACAGGTAATGGTATTTTCTGAAGGGGATTATGCAAATAGGTACTGCACATTATTCCATTATTAATTTGATACAATATTTAAATTCCCGATACTTTTCTTGTGCAGTTTGGCTGTTGGCCGAGATGATTTTTTGAACAAAGTTCTCAAGCCTGATAACTATTAATTTATGGAAAGATAATAAACCAGGGAGAGAAAAAAAGAACATAAACTTGTGAAATAATGTACTGTATACTGCACAGTATGTTGCTCCAACGAGGAGTCACCACCTTATGAACTAAAATAAAGCTACACCAAGAAAGTGTCATTCAATAAATAGCTGTACAGTACTGTACCTCAAAATGAAGAATTTCACCATAAATTGGCAGCAGTTTAGTTGTGTAAGCAAGGTGCATGGAGAAAGTTAGTCAAGTGTCACTGTCAAATGTAATCACCGAGTGATCCCCGTGCCGGAGACTGAGGATGTTTGTAACAGGATGATGTGAACTTGAGGTGATCTGACATAAGAAAAACACTAGACAATAGTGTAGCTCCAATGTTTACCGGTACACCAAGGATGGTTTAGTTAACAGTTTCATTCACGGAAAATAGAACAAAATCATAAAAATGTTAATAAAAAATTTCTTCCAATTTATTGGGGTTCTTCATAGGGTAAGAAAGTATTTATCTTCTATAGAAAATTTTCTCAAGTTGCTGGTTAACACACATAACTAACTCCTTATCTTTTATTAATTATACATACTGTAGCTACGGTACAATGTACTGTACAGAAATTTTCATACTGCGACTTTTTATTTCACGAATATTTTCAGCCCATCTTGCGATATAACCCGAGGCTACTGTACTTGGAACAGTATACGGTACAGTACTGTAGTTGTAACGCAGTGAATAATTATCAACCTCGCTCCATTTCAAATAACCTGCAGCAGCCATAAGCCATACAATGATGACATAAGTCACCAGCACGGACCCTAAAAACACACTGGTGGAAGGACATCCACAGAGCATACCTGATACAGTACATTTGGCAGCTGCGAGTGATATCTGTGCATCTACTTTTTACTTTGAACCTCTTCACCACTGATTGGCTCATTAGCCGCTTGGGCGATTGGCCACGTCTCTATTACGCACTGTTGGCAAGTACTGGGCATGCACTGGTTCCAAGCCTGCTCCAGTGCAGGTGAAGCCTGGTCATGAAAGAGCTCACACTTGATGCTGTCACAACACTCTCTGGCAGGATGTTCCAAGAATTCGCCCTCACAGTTTACTAGACTTGCGGGTTCTTCAACCTTGAGCTGTGACCCTTTGTGGGGCGAGCGTCCGCCAGCTCCAGGTGTGGACACTCGACTGAGATGTTTACACTGGTACAAGAAAACATAACGTACTATAATTGTATACATATATGGGCGGCAGCAACACACGAAGAGACGTGGGCTGTAACCTTACATTTCCCCTTTTCTTGAGCCTTATGCAACTTCCGTTTAGTCTTAATCTTGTCAGATGCCTATGGCCGAAAATATACTATAATATAGGCTTGAATCCCAATGACTAAAATGAAAATAAAAAAAATAAAGGGATTATAATTATGAACTCGGGTGAAATCTTAGTGTGAAAACTCCAAAAATTAAGCAGCACTCATGAACTTTGACTATTTATGAGTAATATACAGTAATTTACATTAAGACTGATAAACCTATGTACAGTACAGAATACATTTATATGAATAGTTATATGTGATTCTACTCTATATATGGACAAATACAGTACTGTACAGGGTATAGATACCATAAAATTGTACTGAACTGATATAAATCACGTGGATGAGTTTATTATCTAAATGACTACAGGAGACAATCATGCAACATGTATCATAAAGCGAGCAGTGGTTATTTGTCTGGTCACGGACCTTTGATTACTGCCGCTATATGTCCAGCAATTGTTCTCATTGATGGAAGCTGATGACACTGATAATGCCTTGACTGGACAAATGATTAGTGTACAGTATATGGCCGTGGTTATTTAACCAGTCACAGACCTTTAACTATGTACACTATTTGTCAGCCATTTGTTCTGACCAATCGAGGCTGATGATGCAGATCCTAGATTACTGAACTCGGTCACTTGCAATCCTAACCTAACCATATTTGTAAGCGACTGAATTCAGTAATCTAGGACAACAGCCTTGACCAATCAGAATGAATGGCAGAAAAATAGTGGGGGTAAGTAAAAATCCGTGACAGACAGATAACCACTTCAAATAAAGTTTGTAATTTCTGTTGCCTCTATGATATACAGTAAGTTCCTCCATAAATTCATGCACGTAGGAAGGAAACAATACTGGTGCAGTACCTCTGAGGTTCCCAATTATCAACGAATCTTTCATTTTGCTTATCTACATAATTTAATGATCATTAAATACAAGATTACTCATAAACAATACTCATATATCTATGGTACATAAATATAAATTGTAAATAAAAATCTAATCAGGGTACAGTTGCCAGACAGCTGAAAATGTCAGAATGACAAATTATGTTGGCATTTCCTGTACTATATCCTTATATCTAAAGAAGTCAATGGTTACCTTTCAGCACATGCATTTTTTTTTTAATATTGTCAAGTATTTATTTTAACTTTCAAAAAAACAAATAATTGGGAGTATTATAATATCTTGAATACCAAAGATCAAAAAACTCAAAAAATTATGCTAATACTCTCAGACCAAAAATGGTACTGTAGGTGCCAAAAAATAAGTTCTTCCTATTGTTTCTGTCGAGATTTGAATGAATCTGACCTTCATTTCTGGTGCTAACCACCCTAACCTAACCTATCCAAAACCTGGCTACTATCTTAAATTGACCCAGATTTTGTTATAATTGTGTAGGACACTTGAGACTGGGTTGGTTTATTATATGTTAAGTTAGGTTTGTATGGTAAAAATTCACATTTGAACCTTAAACTACATCATGTCAGGTACTGCTCTCAAAAATTATCTCGAAAATTGTAAAATAATGTACTTTTTGACAACAGAAAATTATTGAATATACAGTAACAGGCAGCCACTGACTGTGTGCTCTATACAGTATGTACAGTAAAGCCTATAAGTTTTTGCATGTATATTACTTACACAAACTTGCATACAGTTTGTTGCATATTACTTTTTATCCTTGTATTATCCTGATACAGTACAGAAAAAAAATGGATTGTGACTGTAGGATGGATAAATTATACTTTCAAACCCTGTACAGTATACAGTACCTCCCCAGCCTGATGATTCATACATTGTAATAATCAATTTAACTAAATTAAAATATATACTGTATATATATTTTATTGATGACACGAAATTTTGTCCTTGCTAGGCATTACACAGAGCTTAAACAGGACATGACACATATATGTAAGTACTGACACTGTTATCAAGCACACTGACTCCAGCATAGGTTGGGTGTCAGGTAATTGGCAAATAATTGATTTTTTTGTGTAGTTGCACTGTACTGTACACCGTTAGGGTTCGTGGTGCAACACACATACTGTACTGCCACTGATCAAGACCCCCCAACAGCTGCCCTGAGTCTGGGTGATAGGCCCAAGTTGTGGTGAGTTCCTCCCCTACTAACCTGACTAAGAAGATAATGTCCTCCAGCAAGCCTTACTGACACAGACAACACCTGATCCAAATAGTTACTAATAAAGTGAGAGAAGGGCGCCACGTGAGGGTGTATTGATCAGAGAGCGTTGGTTGTGAGCGGCAGGGAGTGAGTGAGGGAGAGCGAGGCGGGTGTTGGCTAGGAGCGTCCGCCGCCATCAACAACCTCCACCAACTTCTCCCCAACATTAAACACATTTACACAACTGATACACTCTATATTTACCTTTCCGGTCACTTTTATGTCCTGTAGTCACTCTACCCTTTATCTGCCTCTTTTTAGAGGGAGAAACCATCGTCCGCAGACCAATACAAGTTTGTGTTGCTTCACAATCATTGAACCAAGAGGGCCGCGGTTGTTAGGCTTACTGCTGCCCTTCTCCTAATATTACAGTTTCTACACTTTCCTCGTCGTTTTCGTCGTTCATTATAGACCCGTGTGTTACTCTCACATCACTCACGCCTGTATCTGAGGCGTCATCACACTTGCAAACTTAAGAAAATGTATTAATTGTAAAGCAAACAGTGTGCTTCCTCTACACCTCTATTGGTCACAGCCACACACATCATCACTGCCATCTGTTGGTAAACAGCCAAGGCTTCATTTGAAAGTTAGGCTGCTTGACTTACAACCTTACAACTATTTTCACTGTTATTTAAAGATACGTTCTTCTTTATTATGTATTAGTACTATTATTACTTTATTAAAAATATAAATAGTGCGATTTTGTACAGCGAATGAAGGATATTCTGAGTTATTTGAATAAAAATTGTTAGTCGGGTAGTCGACCGCGCTGAGAGAGGGAGTTGTGGAAGAGTGGAAAACTGCGAGTGTCGGGTGAGCGTAGACGACGGCCGGACGCTGCCAGTGAGCGCCCGGCCATTTTGTCTCTACTCTCGCTATTTACTGCATTTTCTTCTTAAGCTGCTGAAGTAGTTGTAGAAGGAAACATCAACTCATGTCTAGAAGAAGCTATTCTCCTTCCTCCTAATATTATTCCTTCAAAGTAAGAGAGTTTTTGCTTCACCAGGTGTTTGACAGACATGCACACTCTAGAATCTAGAATGAGTTCCGCTCACTCATATCAGAATGAACAAATATCTGGCTGAGAGACAAAGACAAGCCAGGGTGGTGCCCATGGCTTCCTGGGGTTCCAGGGGTTTGTAACAGGACACCACCAACGCTCAAAGGGTGGAAGGTTCACCACGCCTTTCTCTAGTTCATGTCTGGTTCACTGCTCTGGACTCGGTAGTCTCAAAGGTTCCTTCGTTCAATATTTCCTTATAATGAGATCAAGATTCACTTAGCTACAGAAGAGTCTTACTTTAATCTAGATACGATTTCGGTCGACATCGTCTCGTAGCTTAAGAGAACCAGAGATATATTTTCATGTCTTCAGTTAAGGGGTAACATTCAACGTACAAACATTTGAGACTCCGAGCTTGAGCCCTGATTGCATGTCATTTACTATAAGAATGCAGTTTAACCTTCGCATGACTTGTTGTTACATTACCAATACTCATCTCTATCAATCCACACACTGCCTTGCTCTCTACCTTTTTCATGTATTAATGCTTATCTTCTGGTTTCCTGGCCAACATTTTGTCCAGGACTGATTACTCCTTTGAACGCGATGTTGCTATGCTTCTAGATAGTTATTTAGTTGGTCTGAAATATCGCCTTGAGCTGTCGTCAACACTGTCTTCTTAGTTAATTCAAGGCATGCATAGTTTACACTCTTACTTGATAACTTAATATAAAAAACAAGACATTTTACTGAAAATGTCTTGAAAGCTGTCACAAAAACATACGAAAAAATAGGGAAAAAGCGCGCGAAATGAGCTGAGCTGACTCCTGCTAGCAACTAGCGTTCCCCGTAGTCCATCAATACCTTTTTGCTTGACGCAGGCTTCACCAATACACTTTTAGTAAATAAGCGAGATAACATAAGCAAACTGTAATTATATGTATGACGAGGTTCCGTAAATGTTAGATGTCATAGCCATTTACTTTGTACAACCAATACCAGTAACGATGTTATTGTTCTGCATATATCTGTCAGGGCGAAACTTTAAGGTAAACGTACGCAACATTTCTAAATCATACTGCTGGAAGAGATACAAGGAATTCATGGTATAGCCTATATATTTTTGCAATGATTAATTCTAAGATTATTAGCATTTATGAGTCGGTAAAAAGGAAAAAAACTGTTAGAAAAATATGAACACTGTAAGTAGTTTTTCATTACTGACAAGGTATTATAACGGGGTGTGCGTGCTATGCCGAAGGCCCCGCTGTTGTCATTTAACATATTGTTTAGAAAGATCTTTAGAATAATCTCTCTTGAAACTAATTTTAATGGTACTATTATATTATTTTAAAGAGAGTATATACTAGCTAATATGCTCTTATTAATATTTAGGCTTGGAAATCCACCTAAACCGGGTTCCCTTGTTTACCGTGGGACCCCCAGTCGCCGTTAGCATCAATAGTTGTCTGGTATACATTTCTAATTTTCTTCAGATTTACCATATCAATACATCTGTATGTCTTGAAACATTGTAATATGTAAATTAAATTATCAAAATAGTATATAATTTCTCTCTACTTTTATAAATAATTCAAGTTCGCTGTAAAGATGTCGTGCCATCGGTGGTGTTGTATGCCGGTGTCTAGGAGGTTTATGTGTGACCGACCAAATTTGTTTCGTCTCAAAACGATTTACTGTAGTAGAGTTTGGTTCCTAATAACCGCTCCGAGACGTTTACAGCTGTATCGATGTTACTAAAGACACATTTCATAATTATGTGTCTATTTCAAGATAAAAATGGACATGAGAACGAAGATATGTGGTCATGGTGGAGTTTGCTTGTTAGTCCGAGTCCCGTTATTATTAACTTGGGTCTGTGAGCAAACTGGTCATAGGCCCAGAACAGCCCTGCAGCCGCCAGAACAGCACACAGGCACACAAACACACGGCGCTTGAGTGTAGCTATGGTGGAGGTGCTGGTGTGGCTGGCAGCGCTCATGCAGCCTTTGTTCAGTACGGCTGGTGACGGTGTGTATACATCCCTAACACACACCAGGTGTTCCACTACACCCACACCGTGTAGCCTCTGGGTGGTGCGGGTGTATATCTCCCTGGACACCAAGTGTTTCACTACACCCAAACCGCATTGTCTCTATATGGTGGAGGTATATACACCAAGTGTTTCACTACATCCACATCGTGTAGCTCCTGGGTAGATACCACCCTAACACACCAGGTGTTACATTATACACCCACACCATGCAACCCCTGAGTGGTAGGGTGGACGTCACCTGGACATTTCACAGGGCAGCGTGGTTCCTCACACAGGGGATATGCTCGGAATGTTTATATATTAAAGCAACACATTTACATAATACGTATGGCAAGAAGGAGAGTTTGGTGTGATAGGAGGGAGAGTTAAGGGAGGTTATGTAACGTGCATAGTGGCGTCCTGCCCCGCGCTGCTGCCAACCTCACCACCACCACCCGCTCACCGCTCCCACCCACATACTTGTGTCGCAGTATTTCAGGTTCAAATATTTAATTCACAAACAAAAGAAAGTACAAGCACATAATTAGGTATACAGTACAAGTGCAGTAGTTCACACGCGACGAGAATATTATCAAGGTTGGGTGTTTACTTACATATAAATAGGAATGTATCTGATTAAGTTATTCATTTATACCCGGCAATGTAGTTAACACTCTTTCTTCATATTTGAATATGAGAATTCGTCTAAGACGTCATTTACGTAGTTCAGTAACGGGACTTTCCACTTGAAAGTAGTAAAAGTTGACGTCTGCAACACTGGGCCGTTGCCTCCCCCAGCACTCATTATTTTTTCACAGGAAGAAGAAGACGGCACTCCTGACAAGAGCAGCCCATTATTCTGAGCGCCTGATGTAATACCACAGACAACTTAAGTTACCGACGGTCACATTATTATATTATAAGCAACTATTCTAGATCATTCTTAAGGAAGTAAAGCCAAATATACACTGACTGGATTTCGTAAAATAGCTCTGAGATAGCACAGTACAAGTTGCTTGCTTCCCAATTCTTGTTCATCCTGGGAAACTCATTAAGCCCCTTTGCTTTTCGCGTTTAGACTATTGTTTTCTCTCTCCACAAGTTTAGACGTACAGAACAATACCTGTATAGAAATATGACTAAAATTACTTCACCTTAACATTATCCACTTTAAGAAGTACAGTACATCCTCTAAATAACGAGGGTAAAGTACTTTATATATGTACACGTTGATTTTGAGCAATATTTTGAGCAATCACTAGTCTGTAAGCCTCTGCATCTGTAATTGTATTCGTTATTGTACCTGTATTATCGTTTCTGAAACACTTAAATGATATGAACACCGATATACACAAGAAATCATTCACCTTGTGTTGCCCCAGGTAGCAAAATATAAAGCCTAGTCGACAGAAGCTGATATCTGCAACACAACTAGCTGAGCAAAGATGAAAAGTGTCGCGCAGCAGTTTCGTTTTTAGCGATTTTAATGTATGTACCCTGAGTGCGAGATGTCAAGGATTAATGTAAGTAATATTTAACTACATTTCCATTCTCTCTAAACTAAAAATCCACCTGTGACTAAATCTGCAGTTGTGCTTGTAGTTTTTAATACACTACATCTGAATTTGAAACTTTGTGTAAATCGAAATGCTCTTTCCTGATACTCAATAAATCCAGTTTATAAGTATACCTTGCTACCGTTGTATTAAGAAAAGAAGCTGAACACCAAGGCAATATAATCAGGGGAGTCACAATGAACGGTGGAGGAATTTTAACATTCAGTGGCGATCAGCAAAGTCTTCCCAAAGGATTTTTAAAGTGGATTCATCCTGGATCTTTTAAGCATATAAGCAGTGTGCACACATGTTTATGAAGGTATTTATGACGAAGCATTCACTTAATGTGTACGTACTGTACTTCACTGCCGGTAATGAATGAGTCACATTTAGAATCGTTTTTAAATCTCACAATAAGGGAAGAAGAAAGACAGTACATATTCTAAAAGATGAATTTATTATAGCTATCACGGTAACTTTCACTGTCTACCATAATAAGAAAGTTACCTGGTGAGGGTTCTGCGAGAATTTGTCTCCTCGGTGAGCACTACTGCAGCGATTCGAGAAGCTGTACGTACAGTAACAAAACCTTTCTGTTGGATTTCAATGAAAAGTTAATCACTGATTAATAAGACAGCTCAAAATACAAGTGACATCCTTCGTCATACAAAAATATGGCACTTCATCAAACATGGCGTCTTCAAACAGTCGTAAACGCCATGCTGAGTGTAGTCTTTTCACGACACTGAGTGAGAGAGAAAGAGAGAGAGATGGGAGGAGCAATTCTCCGGAGCAGCTCATGTGTTCTTCGCTATCCCGCCGGAAGTGACGTAGGTCTTATCCGCATCCGGAGGTCAAACTCGACCTGCTTAAAATAGATTTATCGATTCATATCTCATTATATATTATTTTTTTGTTATTTAAATAGTGTACTAGAGTATTTATGAGACATTCCGATAACAAAACACGAAAATTGAGAGATGTATTATACTCGGTTTTAGATAATAAATCAATATTGCCGAGAACACGCCGGGGTCAAGCTTCAAACCAAATGGTAGAATGTGACGCGACATTTCCTGAGTAAATGAATAAAAATATTACTATGTATTCCCATTCTAACATTATTTATCATATGTTTTAGTTTATTGTATACACTGAATATAGCATGGTAGAAAACTTATTTTCTTTCTTTTAAAAATATCAACTACAATGCAACATATCATGAAGAACCTTCATTGGGGGAGTAATGATAATGATGCAGAATAAGAACAGAGCACATAATAAGTAATTCATAACTTTGACCCGGGAAATATTATGCTGTGAAATCAAGTTGGTGAGAGGAAGGAGGAGAGCGAGCGCGGGAAAAGTCACCGTCGGCCGCCTACAGATGTCGCCTCTGTCTGTTTGTTAATGAGTTACACCCCTAAGGCTTTCCCGTCTGTTTAAATTCTGTTTCTCTTCAATCATTATGAGTTTTTGAGCACTTTCATTTCTGTAGTCTATCTGAAATACGTCTTATGAACATCATATTCCATTTGTTGTTCATGTTTATTTAATGTTGTGATGGAAAAAATAATCAATTGCGGAATATCTTTTAGCTGTGCTTACATTTCAACCTTCTAGCGTAACCTGCTGATACAGGGATGAAAAACTACCGAAGCAACACCCGTCCCCCATAAAAAAAAAAAATTATTTATGTTATTTATGCAACAAAACTTGACAGAGGAGTCCACAAGTTACTGAGTACTTCTGTGTATACTGCACCATCAAGCTACCTAACCTAACCCAGTACAGCAAACTTCATTTCTCGATAGAGTAAGGATGTTTTTCTTCATATCAGTACTTATTTAGCTAGTCTTAAATACGCTGAAGGAAAGTAGGGTTAGTTCAAGGCAAATAAAGACCAAACAGGGATAAGTCATCATATATGTGTTCCATACAGTCCACACATTAGGCCGTTTAGTATTTTCAGCGATACACATGTCTTAAAATAAAACTAATGTGTATATAATTCGAGTACATGATAGTGACATTAACGTGATTTCTCTCATTTATATAAGGACATGTTAAATACGTTTTCCTTGAATGGCTGACTTGACTTAGTATTGTGAAGTTACCCCTAAGTTTGGTTCCCTGTTTAGCCTCGGGTTACCTGATCTCTGGGATTTATATTTGCGTGGCCAGAGACTTTCTAAATTGATTGTCAAGAATTGATTTAATTGTCTGTGTTGCTTTTCATATTATTGCCCTCCAATATCAACAACAACCGGTTTAAACAGTGATTTCCCTCTGCCACATTGTCCAGGCCCACTTACGAACTGAAGACACAGGAATATTGGATACGGTGCATTATTGGAGGACACGGGAATGATCTTCTACAGTGCACACAGAAGCAAATTCTTTCGTTTAACACCATGAAAAGGCTTGCTGCATATCTACTGAAACACTTATCTCGCAGAGGGTTAAGTGCATGTACGGTAAGTTCATTTAATTTTTTTGTATATAATATTTCGTTATCCTGAACATGTAGGAAAATAGTAAAAGAGACTGGATGGGTTTTCTGAGAATCTTGACTCAGACACGATGGTGGGCGGAACACTTGACCTATGTTTAAATTCAGCGACATGCTCAAGTGTTGCTACTGCCGAGTCAACTATATGTCGACTGTCAACATACTCGCTTGTGTTTGACTAGGTGTTTCTTAAAAATTATTTTGTAGGGTTTGCATGTATTCTAATAATATAAAGTATCAAGTTAGGGCAAAGTCTCGTGTAATTTCAGTGATATTTCTTATGTAGTTGCATTATGTGATCCTGGTAGATGCGTCAAACTATCACCATTAAGATGAACAATTTAACGTACAGCACGAACATCTGAGGAACTGAATCCCCCAGTAGCGTCTGACAGTTACCCCAGCCCCAATCAATATCCAAGTAGGTGTAGGAAAGCGCCGAAATGATGGTTATATACTCTTGATGTTGGGAATATGTAAATACAAACCTTTTGGCTAAGTGCATTCGAAAATTGTTGCTTTTGATAATAATCCGCATTCGAAGCGGAAGTTTAAATATAAATAATTGGCTAAGATTTCTTTAAAAAAAATCGTCTTATTAAAATGAAGATGGATGTCACCTTGAATGTTACAAGACTGTCGGGAAAAATTCTCGACTTTTTGTGTTTTGGACAATATGACGCCATCATGTCTGTTTTCTGACCTTTAAACCATACTGTCATTCAGTCTTCATTTCACATTGTATATACTACACTGTATCTCCCCCACCTTACGAGCTTCAGAGTTTGTCGCTTTGTCACGTTTACACGATAAGACGCCAATCCCCATCTTGGTGATTGGCTATTCATCTGTCTTTGAAATCTACTGTTTTCTTTCCTACAGACCTTCGTGAGGCTATTGTTATGGGACTTTGAACATGAGTCGTCCCCTTCCATCCCTTATATTGCCTACGGAAGAAAAATCCATTTATAATATAATATAATATAATATAATATAATATAATACGTGTGCGACCTGCAGTTACTAACACAATCCAGTCACTGTGGACTTGCGTTAAACTTCTGAACCGTACCTGGTCCATGTGACTCTCTGAAGCAAGTCGCTGCTTCTCCAACATTTTAAAGGGATGACAACAATATGAAACTGGAAAGAAGCAAACTTTATCTAGTTGAGTCGTACACCCGGAACCACCTGTTGTTACAAACTATGGCAATGACCTTGTATAGAAAACTGGATATGCTGACATTAATATAATTTACTAAACAGTTAAACTTGGCTTGTAGAACGAGTAGATTTGCTGCCAAATATCGACAGTGATCAGAGTAACAAATGACCTCCCAAATTACTACTCCTAACTCTTGGGTTTTATAGCGTCCACAAGACAAATGTATTACCCACACGTTCCCTTGCCTTCCTCTATCCTTTGGAAAGCGAAAAAAAATACCGACTCGCTGGTGTACACATTGTTTACAGGAGTTTGAACAATTTATCGCCGCGGCAACACCACCACCACCAGTTGCACGGGTTGATTACACTGTGTACCGCGCCTGTCTGCTGGTGTTGTCGTCACGAGCGTTACCAAGGAATCCGCCAAGTGAAATCTATCTTAGAAACCCTGAAATTACGTCTTCAGTTATACCTTAAAGCCAGATATAACACGGCGTATATCTCCCTCATGTAACATTTAGTAAACTGCGTCTGGAAGGTCCGATAGATGTGAATTTTACAAGAAGCAAGGTAGCAAAACACAACGGTCTGTTCTGGCATTTGGCGGAGTATTCTCGTAATATTCACTATGGATCATATTAAACTGTAGATCCTCATATATTAGCTGCTAGACGGGGTAATTTTGACCCTGTTAAGGACAGTTACATTTCATAAAGCTGATTTTTTTTCAAATATTTTAACATATAACAAATTCTTTTTTAATGAACTGAAAAAAAATTACATCTTTAGACTTTGTGGCATTTATCAACAAAAGATGTGCCGAGAAATATTATTTTTTTTGTTAATCGACAATATTTGATTTATTGACTAATACTGATTGAATATAATTAGACTATTTACTCGTCGTGATCAATGATAACAATTTAAATATTTTTAATTGTCTCATTATATCGATACATAAATTGTATTGTATCATTAAGTACTGTATATATTATTTCAGTAATACGAAACTACATAAACTGATCACCAAGACCTGTCAAATAGCTTCAGTTGCCTGTGTAATATCACGTCGCCCAACATGATGTCAATACTATTCTGTACTACCCGTGTTTGGGGACATCTCGGGTCGGCAACATTACATCACAGGTTAGTCACTACAAGGGTTCAGACGTGGCACGAATCACATACTAAAGTTTTTGGCTTCGTGTACAATATTCAGTTACTTTTAATAACGAATTTCATCTATGTACTGTATAATGCCGCATTCCTTTATACCATTACAGAGTTTTATTTGTCTTAGTTATTAATCTATATAGGTAATTATTGTGTAACGGTGGAGAATATACCACCTAAATATAAGAAATATAATAAATTAGTTTTCATGAAATATAACAACAGTTTGTACACACACACACAAACAGACTTACCATCCATCAAAGTAACAATCATTCATCTCAATACATACTGGATACAGCATAAATGAGGCGTGACAACAACAAATAAATAATAACAGCAATAACATGTCATGGCGTGTGATCTGTGTTTGACGAGGAGAATAAATTTATCAATCACGTTTAAAGTGTAAATAACAAGAAGAAATTTTGAAGCAGGTGACATATTATTAATATTATTATTATTATTATTATTATTATCCAGCATTATGAATATTGTTACTATTATTATTATTATTGTTGCGTGACCAGATGATATAAAACATGTAATATGATTAAGTGCAGGAAAAAACTGAATTTTTATCTCAGTAATTAATTAAACTCGCAATTAATTTATTCCACGTTATTTTCTCATATATTTTTATGTATTTGTGTGATATTTGTGATAATGTATGTGTGTGTGTGTGTGTGTGTGTGTGTGTGTGTGTGGAGATAGATACATAGATAGATAGATAGATAGATAGATAGATAAAAATTGACTACACTACACAGATACTGAACCAATAATTATTCCCCCTCTCTTCCTCTTCCCTCACCTCTCATACCCTCCCTCTCTTCCTTCCCTCACCTCTCACACCCTCCCTCTCTTCCTTCCCTCACTCTCTCTCTATCTCTCTCTTCATCCCTTACTCTTATCCTCCTCTCACGTCACCTCTCACTCTCTCCTCTCTTCATCCCTCACCCACTCCTCTCTCTCTCTCTCTCTCTCTCTCTCTCTCTGCTCTTGACGTCACTCAGTAGTTTGATAGCCTCATTTTAAAGAGCATGTACTGACGGGTCACTCTTATACAACAGTGTACGGTCCTTCACCACTATTATAAATGTTTCTTACCTCAACATTAACCATGAATGTTGATGTTAAAATGTGTTAAAATGTTTTTTCATCTAACTTAACCTCACCTAACCTAACCCAACCCACCACAAACAAAGCCTAACCTAAACCAAATCTAACCTAACCTAACCTAACCTAATCTAACCTCACCTAACCTAACCCAACCCACCACAAACAAAACCTAACCTAACCAAACCATTCTTCCAGGTAAAGTATCAAGGTATTTAATCAACAGGTGAAATAAACATAAGAAGACTAACATTCACACCAACATAATTCCTCCGGGGTCTTTAAAAATAAATAGAAGAAACGCGAAGATTTAACCCGGAAACATCATACTGTCAAGGTTATATAATCAAGAGTGGAAACTTATGTTATCTGATTAGGTATTTCGTATAACACGCTGGCGGATTTAATGTTATTCTTATTATAATAGCAGTGGTGTAGAGGGACGGTGTATATATTGAACATTGTGTCTGGGTATAGAATTAATTTATGGCTGTGTTAACCTAAACAAACCTAACCTAACCTAACCAAGGATAGTCAGATGATTATTTCAGACAGTGTGTGTGAGTGGGTGGGTGGGTCAGGGGGCGTGAGGGACGAGGTGAGGGAAATGTCAGTGGTGTGAGGAGGAGTTTCTTGACACTAGCCTCAGAGACACGTCAGTGCCCAGTGACGTCATCTGGCACACACACACACACACACACACACACCTGTTGCTTCGACACTTTCAGATGAATCACACTTTATGCTCCATTACACGCTCCTCGTTCCCTCCCTCACTAACCCTCATGCTCCTCCTCCTCTCATGCTCCAGTGCCATCTTATGTTCCACCCTGAAGGACGACAAATTATCTCTGTTCATCTGTACACTCATGTAAACCCTCTCTCTCTCTCTCTCTCTCTCTCTCTCTCTCTCTCTCTCTCTCTCTCATACAGGTGTGCAAATGTCC